>JAHBMJ010001420.1:0-31183 GCA_018398765.1 Chromera velia
GGGGGGGAGGGGGGAGGGGGGAGGGGTGGGTGGGCAGGTGGCTCGGTGAGTGTGTATCCTGCACCATCAATTGATCCACTTTTCAGTCTACACATCTGTGATCATTCATGTTCCTTTCCATCTAACCCCCTTTCTGTCACTCGATCTATGAAATGATTCCTCTGACTATCCTCGGTGTAGCAGCAATCTATCCATCTGTCTGCAGATGAGCGCTCACGAGTGTCTCCCTTTTTCTGTCTTGAATTGAAATGCGGTGCTTTGCTTTGCAGTCTGCACGCCTCAGCTTTCTTCTTAGACCGACTTCCCCCGTTTTTTGCCGTCTTTTTATGTTTTTCTTTTTCACTTTGCGGTCCATTCTGAAGTGCTGTGTGCATGGATGGGTCCAATGGATATTTGAGTGCACATGTCATGGTGATGCGTTCTGCCGAACGGTATGAGTGCAGTTGGAGGCGATGCTGGAAAAAGAACCGCATGGGTCCGGGGAGGAAGGGAAATCGTCTGCTCAGTCCGCCCCAGCCCTCGTGCGCCTCCGCTTTCTGGCCCCCCTCGTCGCCTTTGTGAGAGAGACCGGACGCAAACTGAGGGCCGCCGCGGCTGTTTTTGAGCAAAGGGCTGCAGGAACGTCGAGCTCGACAAGAGGGCGGTAGATCGCGGTAGTTCAAGCTGTCTCCTGATGTGCAGCTGTGTGCAGCCTTTTGTATCAACTTGTCATTGTATGTTTAACTGTATAATTCAAGCAGACTTAGAAGCCTAGTTAGAAGCAGATGCTTACATATATGATTTCTGGCGTTTTAAGCTAGTTCCATGGAACAAAGCACACAACATGCAGATATCTTCATTCGATTGACCAGAATCGATTCTTCAACTTGCAAGAAGCAATTAAAGTTTAGATCTAGGTTTAGATAGTTGAATCTTGTTATTCTATCATACAAATTTACAGTACCTTGTTTATATTTTTTATAAGACTATCTTGAATCTCACTCCAGATGCTAGACATTGCCAGTGCTAGTCATGACCCAAATTTATTAGTTTAAACTTGAGTTTAAGCATAGAGATTTCAAAATTTTGAAAAGTTTGCATATATCATAAATTGCATAATATAGTTTGCAACTGTGTATGCGCATTTGACATGCATAAAAACTAGCATTTAAAAAATGGTTTAAGTTATTATATCCTATTGTATCATATCAGACTTATCCTATCCAACTATGTATTTCGATCAGATTTCTACTAGTTGTAGTCTTCAAGCTAGTTCTGCAAAACAACATTTTTTACGCTCTTTTTTTTATAAAATTATTTTATAATAATTTATATAAAACAAAATCTAGCTAGCTCCGTAATTATAGGCAATTTTCGTTTTTGTATGCATGTGGTAGTCAACTTCGATTCTGATGGCATATGGTTTTCTTTGTTGGTTTTATGTGCCCTCTTTGTGTATGAGCATGTTCGTCTGTGATCTGTGGGGCCTTTTTTACATGTGTTTGAGAGCTCATTCGGTTTTTTGGATCTCTTTGTATTTCGTACGAGGAGTCTGCTCCGTGTTTTCTCTTCATATCGAAAGCTTCTCACGTTCTTGTAAACAATGACGGGAGCTTAAGTTTGAGCTTTGTGCTCGTCTGTACGTCCTGTTTTGTACTCGATTTGGCATCGTCTTTCCTGGTTCTCTTCCATGCGTGTGCTGTTCTTTGGTGTGTTCTGTTCTTCGGCATTTCTTCGTCATGTGTCGTTGTGCAATGCCGTGCTTCCACTTGAGCATGCCACCGCAGAATTCATTTTCCCATATTTCGCTGATCGATTGCTGCGGCCCAGTCATATTGTTAAGCTGCCCTAAGGTTTTTACGGTGCTCTAACTTTCTAGCTCCTAGCGTACCTATGCGTATCGAACTTCACTGGTGTTTTATACAGGGCGGTGAGCTCTGTAATGATGATTATAGGCAATTTATAGCCTAGTTTATAGCTAATGTGTTATACCATCAACAAAATTGAATTAAAATTCAATTAATGTGAAACCAAATTGTAATAAAATTGTATGAAACTTGAATCATCGCTTGGCAATGTGCTTCATTGTTTCTTTGACAGGTGGAGTACGTCTTCCAACACCCCCGTCTAAAAAAATCTGAGACCATGTTTCTAATCATTTGTTAACATTCGCGGAAATCATTCAGCAGATTCATTCGGATAATTGATTCTGAAACTAAATAACACACAAAGAAAACTAATGAAGCTGAATTTATCAGCTTTTTTGAACCACCAAGCGACAGCAAGAAGGAGAGAAAGCAAGACCCATGCCAAGCCCCCAACTAGGCCACAAAATCCCTCCATTTCTGTACATGCACGCATTAATCAATAATTGTCACCCTGAGGCTGTCGCTGTCGTCATGCATGCATTCGTAGCGCATGCAACCGCGCGAAAAGGCGGGCCTCTGCCTACCGATACGCATGCAGTGAAGCAGATCGATCGATCGATCATGCAACTTGCAAAGGCTTCGTCGGGTTGCAGCTTAACTTGACTGCATTGACTGGTCGATCTGTTGTAAATTAAGTCCTTCTGGCCCCCAAAGACAGGCTGTAGACCTATGGTTCCAGTCGTTCCCTTCGGTTACTCTCTACACTGTCTCAGAAGAAGAAAGGATCCTCAGAAAAGCGAAACACGTTCACATGTATGGTGACGTAGCATCAAGATAAGAGCGCATAACACAAATCAAATGAGAAAACAAAAGCCTTCGGGTACCTGGCTGTTGCCAGTAACGGCGGTCTTCGGGTTCTCCCTTCTTCTCTGTTCGAGCGCAAAGACACTTCAGGCAGAGAACCAAAATACGAAATTTTCATCTGTGAGTCCTGCGGCATGTCAAACGCCCTCTTTGCATGTATCTAAAGATGCCGACTTCCATGCTCACCTCAACCACTGACTGATGCAACTGAACTGCAGGATGTCGGGAAAGATGCAGGCGAGGCGTCTGTGCATAGCAGAGGACTCCACGCACCTTACAGAAGCTTCAGGGCACAGAGGGAGGCATTGAAGTCGGCAAAAGTCAGTCTGATGTTCTTAGCAATCCATGCCTAAGCCCCGTCAGCCAATGCATGCCAGTGCGCTTCTCCCGGTGGGCTGATTCAAGTTTGCCAAGTGGCATGTCAGTTCATGAGGCAGTGAGATCGTCATGCAGCTGGCCTTATAGGCAGACAGCAAGTTAGTATGCGATCCAGTCAGTCAGTCAGTCAGTCAGACACATCGCGACCCAATCCATAGGAGAGTCAGTGATAAAGTCCTCAGGAGTTAAAAGGATGTACCTCGTACTCTTCAGGCTATGCATGTCGGTGCCTCGATCCATCTGTTTGCTTTCGTTGAAAAGGAGTTGAACAAACAGGAAAGGACGGCTGAATGGTCTCCCGAAGCCTCACCTCTTTCCAATGTGTCAGCTCCCCTCTTCTGTTCAGGAAAGGGATTTGTCTCGACGTGCGCCCTTCCTCTTTCCCACTCAAGAGGAGCCCCCTCCCTTCGTGTCCATGATGGAGACGGGACTGGTAAGGGTGAGTTCGTCACTGCAATGGTTTGTCCAACTGCATTGCCGAAAGAATAACGAGTAGAAGTGCAGTTCGATAAATGATAGCAGAAGATCCGCGAGTTTTCAGAAGGCCCACCTTCATCTTGTGGACGGCACTTTTCAGTAGATGGTTGCACATCCAGAACCGATAAAAGCTCAAAAAAGTCCAGATATTTAAAAACAAAAACAGAACAACAAAGATAATCCAACTAATTCCATAAGCAAGCAGACGCTTAACACAGTTCCTTCATCCCCTCTGCAGGCCTCTCCCATCCCCCCCCAGACCCCCCAAAGGAATTCACCGACGAGGACTGCAGTGAAGTCTCCAATGGCCTCAGAAAAGGTCTCTCGCTCTCTCTCTCTCTCTCTCTCTCTCTCTCTTTCTCTCTCTGTCTGTGCGTGTGTGTGCGTGTGCGTGTGTGTGCGTGTGTGTGTGTGCGTGTGTGTGTGTGTGTTTCGAACGTCCATCTGAACGAGGGAAGGAAAGAAGCTGTTCGTCTGCCCTGGCCTGCAGCTTGGTGGCCCGCTCTACCTTCCCTTTCCTGTAGTCCTTTATACGAAAGCCGTTTCGCTATGCCGCCCTCTTTCTGCAGGATGCCGCATCTGAGAGAGCAAACGACTCTGAAGGCGTTGCGGCAGTCTCGTTTCTCCAACGACGTGCAGAGATGGTCAGTCTATTTGTAGACGCTTAGTTTCTCTTGACTGTCCATCTGAATGCTGGAATGCTTGCTGTCCAACAGTGATCCGGGACTCGGTGCTGCATCGCTGTGGTGCCCTCTCAAGCATCTCGGGAGACGGGCTTGCAAGTGATTGCTGGCAAATTCACGTGAACATTCATCTGCTGAGTTTCTCGTCTCCGTGGTAGTTGCGAAGGCAAAAATCTTTAAGTTCACAACAGGTCTTCTCTTCACACCCTTTCTGTGTCCTCTCTGTGTGCGTGCGTACAGTCCCCTCCACAAGGGTTCCCCTGGGGAAACGTTCCGCCAGCCCCGCAGGCCCAGCCCCCCCCCCCGCAGTTCATGCAACAACAACAGACACAAACACAGACACAGCAAATACAGCCTCAGGCAGACCCCATGGGACCTCCAGGCCAACCCCAACCTCTCCCCAATCAACAAGCATCTCTCCAAGCAGGACCACAGGGGCAGCAGGCCGGGGGGATGCAGGCCTCATGGGCTGCCCCTACTGGAACTTTTTTCGCTCCTCCCGGGATGTCTATGACTCAGGTCTGTGTGTCTCCATCAGTCCTTAAGTTGAATGTGTGTGTGTGTGTGTGTGTGTGTGTGTGTGTGTGTAGGTACACTGAAGCTGTGTCTCTTTTTCTCATCCCCCTTTTCTCTTCCCTTTCTTTGCTCTTCTTATCGTTTCTCTTCGTTTTCCTCTTCTATTCTTTTCTCTTCGTTTTCCTCTTCTATTCTTTTCTTTTCTCTTCTCTTCGCATGTCTTCTCTCACCCTTCTGAGCTCCAAGAAGCATCTTTTGATCCCGTCCTCCATGCTCATATGAGTCATCGGACGACTAGGTTAACATGGAGAAAGGTTGTAGCTGAAGAAAGAAAAAGGGGAAACGACGAGAGAAGCTGTAGAGGATGTTGTGGGGGGGTGAGAAGACAAAGCGGCGCCGTAACAGTGTCACCTTTCACGTCTCTTTGTAAGGCTTACATGCTTAAGTTTGACGGGAGACGGTTTGTTGCCTGCAGACTGCCAGCGAGGTCCCTCCAGGAGGTGAAGAGAGATATCAGGCTGTGCTGGTGGGTCGCCATCTCTGCTTCTCTACTCCTCAGCTCTTCTTTTTGTCTCTCTTCACTTCTCCCTCTACCTGTTCCCCACACTCCTTTACTTTCTCTTTCTCTCTCTGGTCAAGTTGTACCATCATCGCGCTTGTGTTTCTGTATCTGGCATGGGGCAAGACGAGTGTTCTGTTTGATCTTCTTGTTCACACCTGCTGTTGCATGTGCATTTTGCTCTTGCATTTCTTTCTCCGTCTCTGCTCTGAACTCACTGCAGTCCCGCATGTACCAGAGGGTCAGTGAAACTTTGGGTTGTGTAAGTTGTCAGACCTTGTTTCTCTCATTGGCTCTAGTTTTGTTTTGTCGTTGCCACGCATACCCTGCCATTTTTGGGTCCGGTCTAGCAAACGGGTTCCATCTGTACTTTGTGGAGAGAAAGAACGCCTTTCGTGAACGTTCTCTGCGTGCTCGACGCTCTTTCTCAGATTATGTATGCATTTTGTTTTTCTTCATGTGTTGCATCGCCTGCAGAGAAGAAGCCCTTTCCAACTGGTCAGTTCACAGCGCCTGTATTGTCCGTGAATCCTTTTGTATACTCTGTATACACTTTTGGTTTTCGCCCTTTTCCGCCTTTCTTCGTCCTTCTTCGTTTCGCTTCTTCGGCTTGATCGGGAGGCTGAGTGGGATCTTGGCACGTTCTGCTTTTCTCAAGAAAACTATTGAAGTTGAGATTTTCATGGACCAAATGAGTTTTCCGACCATTCGTTGTGGGTTGAAAGCTGCTCTTTTATGTGCTTCTTTGTCTAATTGACTCCTGCGCTTTCTCTCCCTTTGTGGTTGCAGGATGACAGGAATGCCCTGGCGGTCAGTTTCCCTGACCTGGTTCTTCTTTCGTCGCGTCTCTTTCTTCATTCACATATGTCTCTGTTTTTGCTCTCTTGAGCTATCAGTTGGTCGCTTCACAGCCCATTTCACTCACACAGTCAGACAATCATGTGTGGACACACTGAGATCCATTCATCTTTCCACTTGCCCTCTCTGTCTGTCCTGCAGAAGGCTGTCATGGCTGCACAGGAACTCCACAAGAGCCTCGACTACTCGCTGAACTCTTTCAGGGTCGGTTGGTTGGGGTGATTGGAGTGTGTTGATCTCCCTCCTTAATCTTGTTCTAGTCAGGTGACCATTGAATTCTCTTCAGGGCCGTTTCCACTCTCCTTCACCTCCGCCTGTTGTTTCCTCTGTCTGGTCCTGCAATGGCTGCACCCTCCTGCGTGGACGTGAATTTGCGAATTCATGTCCAGTCTCCCTGTCAAATCTGAATGCAAAAGAAGATTCGAAAAAACATAAAGTACTCTCTTTACCCTTTTGGCATCTCTTTTGCATTCTGCACTGGGTTTCCTTTTCTGACCTTCTATGCTACCCCTGACGCTTCCCCACCCCCCACTGATGCAGAACACCCAAGCGCTCCTACAGGTACGCAGTTTGGGGAGGGAAGAGGAAGAATACTCTGGGTCCTCTGATCACGTAACAAGGAGAGAAAAGCTTTGCGCTTCTTGAGGAAGTTGGCGTCACGATATAGACATTTCAGAAAGAGAGTGCAAGATGTGTAGGAGAAAACAGGTTCTTGAAGCAAGATATATTGGAGAAAACACGAGCTTGAGGCTTTGCAAATTTTCTGGATGCTGGTCAGATTCTGCGATGCACGCTTGAAGGTCTATTTTCGGAGGATGTGTCTTCACTCTGATAGACTCGCTAATTGACATTGCTCATGCGTCTCTGATTCGCTGTGTGTTGTGGTGCAGAGCGCCCTCACGAGTGCAGAGGTCAGTGTGTGCTGGCGAATGAATGCCAGTCGGGAAGAGTGATCCAGTGGGGATCTCATGAAACGAATCCTACCATACTTAAGACTTCATTTTCGTGCTTTTCCCTCTTCCTCGAAACCCCTCCTTTGATACTGGTCTCCCCCCCATCTTCGAGAGTGGCAGCTAGCGCAAATCTTTTGAAGAATGCAATTAAACTGTCTCTTGCCTTCCTTTCTTTCCACTGCTGCAGAGCCAACTGGAGGCTGGAGACAGATACCAGGCGGCTGCAGAGAAAATCGTGACGGTTAGTTTTCTGTATCCTTGCTTTGCAAGGGCGGCCCTCTGTGTATCGAGGGCTCATGAGGGCCAGACGGAAAAGACGGCGCGTGTAAATCTGACAGGACGACAGGAAGATGGGCAGCAAAACACTCAGAGGAATATCGCCAGGCTCCTGCAAGCCTCTTTGAACCAGGCGAAAAAAGATTGTCAGATGGAGTGCGAGACGCTGGCTCGCAGTCAGCTTCATGGTTGCTCCACACTGTGGTTTTTCTTAAGCTCCCGGCAGTGTGCGTTTGTGTAGGTGTTCATCTTTCTCGGTCTCCGAAAGAAGGGATACCAGTAATGGACGGTCGGTGCATTTCGTGTTCTCTTCTCTGCCTCGTGTGTGCAGGACGCAGGACAGTCTTTGCAGGTGCGTCACGAACAATTTTATTGTCTGTGCTTCTCTGACTTCAAGAGAGGGCACCCACAGGAAGACGGAAATCTGTCAAAAACCGCATTCCTGTCACGTGCGTGCATAGTTGGGATGCTGACAGCCGGGCGGAGATGGACGAACAGAGAGGCAGAGTGTTGCCCGATGGGACTAGACGAAGCAGTACAGAATTGATGAACACGTAGACTTTTTCCTCCTCTTGCGACACGGTTTTTCTTTGTCTTTCTGTTTTCCTATCTGCTTTTCCTCTGTCTCTCCGTCTCTCTCCCCGTGTGTGTGTGTGTGTGTGTGTGTGTGTGTATGTATGTGCGTGTATGCAAGTGTGACCGTCTTCGCTCTTATGAATCTGGTACTATCTTCTGATTCTTTCCGATTGCTTCTGCAGGCAGCGGTTGAAGAAGCAAAGGTCAGTCATTCTGATGTAAGACAATGTCGTCTTTTCTTGCGTGAGAACTACCAGAATGGAGTGAAAAGTCCGAGTCCCCTTCTGTTGCTGAATGACTGCCCCATGGCGGAGTATGAGACGCTCTTTGTCCTTAAGTGTGGCTCTCAGGCCTTTTGGCTGAATTCTCTCAATCTCACTGTGCTTCCCTTCCCTTCCCGCAGAGTCAACAGAAGGCCGCGTCTTCTTACCGCGGGGCTCCGGTGCAGTCTCCCTCCTCTGTGGTCAGCCAGTCGGGCATCTATTCGGCTGGGTCGTCGACTGGCAATTCATCTGCTCTGCAATCTTTTTGGACAATTTTTTCCCTTGGTAGAGCCGAGAGAAAAGGGGTTCGGGAAGATCTTTGCTTCCATGTTCAAAATCTCTGACGATATGCGAATTGCCGAAGCATGAGGCAAAACAAGGCCATGAAACTGGTGTTCTGAGCCCTTTCAGCAGATTCTCTCTGTTATCCTTCCATCCGTCCGTCCTGTGTGCTCCTCTTTCGTCGCCCCTTTGTGCCTTCATTTGACTCTTTCTTTCCCCTACTATCGCCTGCAAATTCTTTTCCCTCTTCTTTCTTGCAGTTCCAGTCCGACAGCAGCACTGCGGAAGGAACACCAACTTCCTGGCTTTCAACGGTGAGGCAAATCTCTTCATTCCGTTTCCTCTTCATTTGCTTTTCTGTCATCTCAAGTGCTTTAATCGTGGGTCTGGCCAGGTCTTTCTGCTGCTGCAGTGAGGAGCAAATTGAGGCAACTCAGGAACAGTGGCTGCTTAGACTGTGAAACTTTGCGTGCATGCAGTGATTAGTGCTGATTGCAACGATTCTCTCTGCCTCCTTGCAGGGAGAGATCAAGGAAGCCCTCCGTCCGCTGGTCTTCGTGCCAGAAGGTCTGTTTGCGTGCGTCTCTCCGTCTCTCTGTCTGTATATGAATATATGTATGTATATATATCTATGTGTGTGTGTGTGTGTGTGTGTGTGTGTGTGTATGTATGAAGTCAACGGAAGTTAATGTGTGTAGTCTACTGTCTCTCTGTCTGTATTTATGCACGTTCGTGAGCATGCACGTGATTCCGCCTGTTTCTCCTATTTCTCCTCATACTGCGTGGCTGGCCGGCTCCGTTTCTCATGCACCTCCCCTCTCTCTGAGGGGGGGAGCCTTTTTGCACGTTCATCCGGTCCTCTGCATAAGGCAGAGCCAGTACGAGTCTATGGACACTTGCATTCCTGTTCCCCTTGCAGGCGCCTCCCTGCAGATGAAGGTGTTTTCGATTCCCCCCTGGAGTCCCCACCCTGACGTGGAGGTAGTCGACCACTCCAATCAGCAAGTCAGGGCCCTACCCCAGCCAGGCCCCTCCTTCATCGTGGTGGAGAAGACGAATGAGGCCTCTTCTACCGCTCCTTCTGCTGGTGCTGGAGGCGGACAGGTCTACGTCTGCTCTCGAGATGGCGCGCCTGCCTCTCTTGTGTGTGACAGGGCACACAGCAGGATGCCGTCTCTGCCTGTGGAGGTGCAGACAGACAAAGACAGCGGGAAGCCGGTTCTATGGACCAACGACAAAGACTTCGCATGGCTCGAGCCTGTCCATCTCTTTTAGAAATGAAATAAAACAGACAAACAAGCAGCTGTGCGGCAGTCTTTCACTCTCTAAGGGGCATCCGGTATGTAAAGAACAAAAGGTGAGGAAACAGGAAAATACAGGAAAAATATGCGAAGTGCAGTCATGAAAAAGAGGGATCGATACATAATTCAACAGAGGAATGTCACTAGAAGAAAAGGTCTCTCAAGAACTTGAAGCCTAAGTCCATCATCAGTAGCTAGCATCATTAACTTGAAAAGCTACCGTGACCATGATCTACCATGTAAGCTCAGAAGTGTTCCACGAATCAAAAGAAGCAGGAAATGTAAGAAAAGAATCCGATACCATAATTAAGATTACCCAGATAACCTCACAAGAGGGCTTTGTGGATATTATTCAGATTTGCGGAACGTACAGAACTTGAAGAAACAGATGATGTAGCTAGTGATGTAGAATACTTATCATTTTTCCATTATTTTATATAATACGCTAGATAATAGCTTTAATTGTCTTTTATTTAGTTTTATAATGAACTTTGCTTACCACTGTTGCTAGGTTGTAGGCCAGGTTATACTTCAAGTTAACAAGTTGGAGGCTCCGAGTCTGCTCGCCGTCAGACTTAATTTGTTTGTCAGGTTTTCCTCTAGCTGGCTTTACTCTAGCTGCATTGATCCAACGCTAGAATAGTAGTCCTAAGGAGTATACAGCACTGTACTTTAGCACTATACGCAGGAGAAAGAAGAAGTTGAAAGAAGTTGAAACCTGGGTTCAAACTTTAGAAGCGGTCTGAAAAAGCAATCACTCTGCATAATAGCTAGTGACCATGTTTGATTTGATTTGATTTGATTTGAGGTAGGGCTTAAGCTCAAATCAAATATCCAGTCAGGGAGGACCTAGTGTTTAAAGACCTATCAAATACGATCAAATATTTGATCAATATAACTTTTAACCTCAAATATGAAGGTCCCGAAAAAACTTTTGCAAGTACCGATCCGTCACGCATGCTGATTCAAATGAAAAAACCTAAATCTTGATGGTTTGCTCTCAAAAAAAAACGTTTTGAGCTGCACTGAAATTGACGTTTCACCCCTTTTTACTTCATGCAGAGGGTAAACCGATCAGCTGAACGTTTTTCCAAACAGCTGTGTTGACTTTTCTGGTGCTGAAACATCTTTTACGGCCCCCTTTTTGAGCATCTGCAAACATTTTACACCCCGTAAAGACATGTCACACAATCCGATAGGGTCGAACGGGAAGAAGGAGGCATTTGTTTTTAGAGCCGGGTACACAAAAAAAATATGGTCTGTGTAAAAGGGGGCAAATGTGATTCAGTGTCAGCTGAAAATATAAGGAGCCGAGGGGAAAGGAGAAACTATTTGTGGCTATGAGTATACAGCAGCAGCAACCAGTTCTTTTCAAACCCACCTCATCAATCAGCATGGCTTGACGATCACGTCTGACAAACATGTGTAGCTGCTCCAAGAAAGACAGAAGAAGCGGTCGGAGGGGGCGGGGGGGACGAAGCAGCCTGATGTGCAAACGTTTTTCCCCATCAAAGATGAAGCAGAAGCCGTGGTCGCACCATATGCAGAGACGCATGAGAAGAGAATTAAGTTGGTACGTGCTCTAACTCTATCGTATCAACAAAAAGTCATATGCAATTTTAAATCTATTAATTTTACGTTCTTAATCTCTATTAGTACTAGAGTGAGTCTCAGTGACTAGTGTATATACACTGCCATACAGGCACATTTTTTTTACGGAACTGATAAGTTATAATTTTATATGTATTTTTTTAAATTTTTGAAACACACATCAGAAATGTTCTGATAACTATTATCATAAACTGATAAGTTGTAATTATATATATATTTTTTTAAATTTTTGAAACACACATCAGAAATGTTCTGATAACTATTGTCATGAGAAAAATGATCAGAGTGACAGTAAGTCAGTGACTCAGTAAGGATATCGCGAACCCTAAGAGGTTAACCTCAAATCTTACCTCAAATATCAAATATTTGAGGTTGAAGCTCAAATTAAGTCAAATCAAATCAAATATAATCAAATCAAACATGGTCACTAATAATAGCAATAAAACATCTGAGTCGTCTCTATTAACTCCAGCCGCTCAGAGTGCCAGTAAGTAGTGACTCCGTTTTTGAATCAATCAATGATCATAGCATAACTATAAGTTCAACTGAGAAAGCATGAAGTGTCAGAAGAGACCATCAAGTGGGTGGCCGCATCTCTCCAGAACATCAGGGTAAGGGTGAGGGGAACGGACTGGCAGTTCAGAGAAAGCAAAGGGTTAAAGCAAGGCGGGCCGGCCGGTTCTTCTTTATTTTCTGCATATATTAACAACATGCCAGAAGAGATCAAGAAGAGAGCAAGGCTGACAGGGAGGGGGCCAAAGCTCCAGAGAGACGAAGATGAGTCAGAGGAAGACTTCCCCGTCAGCCTCTTCACAGACGACACCTACCTAAAGTCAGCGGAGGCGAGGGAGATGGAAAGATTGCTGAGAGCTCTCGAGGAATACGTAAAGCCCCTCAGACTTCTTTTGTCAGACAAATCAAGGTTCGTCAAGTTC
Organism: Chromera velia; assembly: GCA_018398765.1. Lineage (NCBI taxonomy): Eukaryota > Chromeraceae > Chromera > Chromera velia. The sequence goes on from JAHBMJ010001420.1 coordinate 12,380, forward strand.
TGCTGGTCAAAGGGGAAGAAAGGAATCTTTTGTTTTGGGAGGGAAAGAGTTAGAGCAGGTAAAGGAATACCCATATCTTGGTTTATTGTTAACAGAAGATTGCTCAGTAGATGCAATGATGAGAGAAAGAACAGTGAAAGCAGAAAGACTCTTTTTTGTGCTGAAAAATAAGATCACATCAGCAGGAGAGATTCCCCCAGCCACTTGCTTCCATTGGTTCAAACAGACAGTGTATGCCGTATAGCTGTATGGCTGTAAAGTGCATTCACATTCGCAGGAGTCTTTGGTAGACTTCGATCGATTGCAGAGGAGGTTCATTCGATGGGTTTTCCAGTTGAGAGAGAAAAAAAGCATACACACAACCTTTTTGGAGGCAGGCTTGCTCCCCATTGACTTAGTTGTAGCTCAGAAAATGCTATTGTGGGCACAGAAAGTTCTGAAGAAAGCAAGAAATACACCAACAGGCCATACGCTTGCCAAGTCAATTCAAGAGGGGGTGGACAGTGATTTAAAGGGGGGAAGACAACATCTTTTTCACTTTTTTCCTCATCTGAAGAAATGTGCTCAAACTCTTTTTCCACACAGACGAAGCAACCCTTTTTGTATCAGGAAAGAGCCAGAAGCAGCAGGAAGACAGCCGGCATTTGAACAAAGAGACCAGATAGTAAGATGGGTTAGCGCACTATAGAGAGAATCGGTGGCAAAAAGAAAGAACGAAGTCTTTGCGGAAAGAATAGAGAGCGCAATGCAAAGGAAAAAATAAAACGAGAGAAAAGAATTGCAAGAAAGATCACTGATGCATCCAATTCACACTGTAATATCAAACGGAAACCGCTTGAACTTGTGGCTGCACAGCAAACAGATAGATGAAAGAAACAGAGAAAACGGTCTCTCAATTGAGAGAGAAAGCATCGGGCGGACCCCTGTGTGCTACAAAAATGTTGCACCCTGGTCAGTCCACAGAAGAAGAGCAGCATTCAGGGTGGGAGAGAGGAGCTTTGAGGTCAATAAGGGGAAATTCTCTCTTGATGGAGGGAGGGGGACCCCGCTGCATGACAGAAAATGCATTGTTTGCTCTGATCTTCTTGGCATCCAGGTGGTTGAAGACGAACTTCAAGTGCACGTTTGGACCGAGTGTCCCTTGCATGATGCCGAGAGGGCTGTTTGCTTGCAGGCTCTTTCAGACACATGGAATGAAAGGAGGGGGGAAAGAGCAGCAGGAAAGCCAAAATGGGGAGAGGGGACAAACAGGAAGATAGAAAGGCTTGCCTTGTTTTCTTTTCTTTTAAGTGAGACAGATGGAAGCGTCGACAAGTTTTTGAAGGATGTTGTCACAAAACGAGCTGCCGTAAAGGAATGCCGCAAGAAAAATGCATACAGCCTGCAAGATGTATCAAGCATCCAGCTAGACCAAGCCCACTAAATCTTTTGGTCAAATAAAAACGAAAGAAACAAAAGACAGGCAGAGTATTCAGCAACATGGCAGCAAATGAAGTAAGCAAAGGAAGAGGGAGAAACCAAAGGGTTGAGTGACTAGGAAATAATGAGATTGGCTTCTAATCGATCGACCGTTTGTTTTGAGATGCCTCCGTTTAAAGCCTGTTTGAGCTCTGCCGGATCGATCGGTGGGCCGCAACATCGTCAGTTTAGATCGTCAGTGAGAGTTGATTGATTGCAGTCTTTCGTATGTGATTGATAGTAATTGATTGATTATTACGTAAACAGTTTGCGGCACAGGTCTTTTTGGCCTGTACGGGCTGGTCAGGAAGGTCCGACGCATATATGTGCTTTTCTTGGACGCCGCACATCGAGCGCTCGGCATTGGGGCAGGAGGCCAATCCTCTAGACATTAATCCTATCCTATCCAAGTTAAATTCTAGGTTAAATTGTTAGATGAATTAACACTATAGTAAGTAAAACACTAGCTAAAACCTAGGCTAAAACACTACGCGGAGCAACTGATGAAACAACTAAATTAATTTTTTGAATTATGATTTTGAATCAGACTTTAATCGTCTGCATAAAAATCTGTACCAGTGGCCGGCCATTTCACTGGAAATCATCTAGGAAATTACCAGTTGATCGGTAATCAGCTTTCTTTACCACCGAAAATATCGGCAACCCTGATGTCATGGACGCAAAAGCTCAAAAATCTCTGGAGGACTCTTAAATTTCACTGCCACTGCATGGGGAGTCTCACCAAGGGTGTTTTGTGCTTGTAAGTCGGCACCTCTGTCAATCAGAAACTTGACAACCTCGGGGACACCCCACCGCACAGCTTCAAAAAGAACAGTGCGACCTTCCGCTCGAGCATTCACATCAGCACCGTGACCAACGAGAATTTCAAGGACTTTTAGCACAGACGACATGAAGTCTGCTCCTTTTGTGAAAGGGTACATGGCAGAGACGGACATCATAATCATAAGTACACTGTAATTGGTGTAATGGTTACGCTTGCTAATATCGGCACCGTTAGCAATGAGAAGTTTGACAAGAGCAGGTTGTCCTCTCACAGCAGAGGTGTGAAACGCCGTAAACCCGCTGGCGTCCAGAGAATCGATGTCCACCCCCCGAGACAGGGAGAGCAACACAAGGTCTTCAAATCCATGCCACGCAAAGAAGTGAACGAGGGTGTCCTCAGCGTAACGCAACGGGGGACGGATTTTCATACTGGCAATGTCAGACGTCTTCTTGACAAGCTCTTTCAAGCACTCACCTACTGTCGAGCGAACCTCGGGATCAACAGTCTGCGGATTATACTGCAATGTCCAACCACCGCCTTGGGGATCTTCTCCTGCTGTGTCCAACTCTCTCTCCACTGCCTCACAAGCGATTGCCAGTACCTTCAACCCGCCACCGTCACACACTTCCACATCCGCCCCTTTTGCAATGAGATACTTCACAATCACCCACTGACGCAGGCGACAGGCCACAATCAATGGCGTGTCCCCTGGAACAAGTCCAACGTCTACAAAACCCTCGGGCAGCTCACCCACCTTCCCTTCCAAATCTGCCCCGTCATCGACCAGCATCTCAACAGCCGCCATGTTGGCAGCAACAATAGCTCTGATCAGTGCCGTCTGACCCTCTACAAGTCCATTCACGTCAGCCCCCACCTTCAACAACAAACGGAAGCTTTCTCCATCAGTGGCGCCCTTGAGAAATTCAGACTGCGCCTTCCGGAGAGTCTCTGCGTCTACCGCCCTCAACGCATGCACTGCCTCCCCAATCCCCTGCTCAAGGAGAAACCCTAGGTCGATCTCGAAGCGTCTGCTGAAGAAGGGGTGAAGGTCCTCTCTCACTTTTTTCAAAAACTTTTTGCCCGTCCCCTCCGCTCTTTCCAAACACGAGACGTCATCAAGATAAACGTGCTGGGTCTCTGCAGAGGCAGCTGCAGCCGCAGTGGCAGCTGCACAGCTTTTCTCCTCTTTTCTCAAGAGCTTCCTCACCATCTCGAACTGAGCGTGGAGGGAAGAGACAAGAGAGGCTTCCAGGGCATCCAACTGCCCACGAAAAAAATCAATTGTAGGAGACGGGTAAGATCTCTGTGCCATTTTGAGACGCCTTGTAGATCAACTGGTCAAGACCTCTCGTGCGCAGAAAACGACTGCTTTGCGAATACGAAAAACAAGGCTCAATTAATGCGAGGCGACAGGAAATCAGCAAGTCTGCCAGCAGTTTCTTGATCAGGAGCCTGGATCGAAGCTAGGATCGAAGAAAGGTCGGTGCAATTCGGTGCAAGATACTGCAAGATATCGAACTTAGTTGATTTTTTTTTCTTCTCGGCAGGGGGGCGCGCGAGCTGCTTGGCTAGCTGAGCGCGGCGCTATAGCTATAGCTCGATCGCGAGCTATAGACGCGCGCGAATCTCCATGCATCCAGATAGCCATGCTTGCAGACTGATCGATCAATCGACAGAAGTAGACGGTCCGACTTTGTCAGATTCCGCATTGAAGAGGTCACATTGCCAGTACTCAAAGCACTATAAGTCGTATGTACGTACGTGGATACTTGAGTAAATGCTTGTCGAGATAAGGAGGATTAAGTTTGGTGGGACATCATTGCGCAGCCTTCACAACGCACTGCTACCTGACTCTTTTGTGATATCGAACTGTGATATTAAACGAGTGTACACAGTCCGAATCGATTGAGCCATTGGTGTCTGTTCTTCAGCTTAGACTTCAAGCAAGATGGCAAAGCGGTCGTGTGAGGCTGCTCGCACCATGTTGCCTGTGGACACCGCACTGGACTCTTCCGCCTCTCCCTTTCCAGATATGGAGACGGGACGCGTCTTCGGAGACGAGACAGGAGGAGACATCCCACCTCTACCCGGTGGAGTGCTTGGAGACTCTGTTGAGAACGTATCAGAGCGGGGGAATAATAGCAAAAGCATTGGCAAAGGAAAAGAGGGAGAAGCGAAGAAGACCGCGGAGTCCCTTGAAGAGCCTCTGAAGGAGACGGCGACTGGAGACGGACAGAAGGCCCAGACGCACCTTCACTGGTTGGACCTGGTGCGCTTCTTTGCGGTTGTCATGGTCGTGTGCGGCCATCTTGCTGATGTCATTGACCGCAGTGACAAGGTCAGAAGAAAAGGAAAACAGAAGCTGACAAAAGTGATCGGACAAAAGAAGGCAGCTTGCTTCATGTGAGTTTTTTTTTTTCCTAATGAATTTAATTATCCATATGAGTTTGCTTCCATATAATTTAATTCATTGTTTGCTTCCATATGAGTTGTAGTTTCTTTTGCAGGTGTCTCTTGTGGGATTCCTCTTTCCGCCGATCGAATTCCTGTTTCTGATCTTCTCTTTATTTTCTCTTCCCTGCAGGCTCTTGACACGCCGTCCTTCATTCCGAGCTCTGAACGACGCCGCATAGGACGTGCACGAAGTGCCGGGGCCCAGTTTGCTCTCCCCCTTCTCTTCTACGCCTCCGGACTCTCACAGTCCTTTGTGGTCCCCAAAGTGCCCACTTGCGCATTCCTTGGCAGACGGTCTTGGCGCCTCCTGGTCCCTCTGGCTGCTGCGTGGTTGTTGTTTGTGTGGCCGTTGATCTGGATCAGCAGGGACTTCACGCAGGAGGGCATGCCTGTGAAGGGTGATGAGTGGAACTTCATCACCGGACTCGCACGGTTCCCTCAGGTGATTGCGAAGGGCGGCCTGATGTACCTCTGGTTCCTTCTCGTGCTCTTCGGGTTGGGTATCTTGAACCATCCGTTCTTCCGTTTCGTCAGCCAGACGAGGAACGGGGCGTTCGAGTCGGAGAGACCAAGGGCGACTGTGGGAAGGCTTGTGGGGGGGATGGTACTGCCTGCTCTGTTCACCGCAGGCGTGATGTTAATGTACAGATACCGAAATGGAAGGGAGGAGGCCGAGCTGATTGGAGTGATGGCACTGCTCCTGGTGCCCTACTGGGTCGTATGTGGGGTCGTGGCAGTGCAGTGCTGGTGGAGGAGACAGAAACTGCCTGTCTGGTTTGCCCTGTTTGTGCTCTTTTTGAACTTTGGTGTCTCTGTGCCTCTCGGGGGTGCAGGGTTCTTGGGTAGTCTGACTGAGCTGCACATGTACATGCAGTTCAACTTCTTCTACATGCAGGGCTTTATTGATGGTGAGTTCTCAAAAGAGAACAAAACTTTCCTCAAGTCCCTTTCGGGAAAGATTATGCTCGTGATTGTGGGTGCCGCCTGGGGCCCTGTAGCGTGCGTCAGTTTTGCAGATGATAGCCTTGATAACAGGAGATACTATCTGACATTCCCTGGGGGTCATTCATTCGAGCAGGCTATGTACGACATGGTGATCGCGTGGTTTTGGGTCTATCTGCTCTGTGCTGCCGCGCAGTGGGTGTACAGTTTTCAGGAAAAGTTCTTGAGACCTCGATTGATGGATTTGATCAACAAAACAGGTTTCCTCCTGTACCTCTCCCACTGGCTGGTTCTTCAGGTCGCTGTGATTTTGTTCATTTGGCCGACTCAGAGCGTTTGGCCTTTGTCTGCCATCTGCCTGGTCACCCTTCCCCTGGCTCTCATTTGCGCCTTTGGTATTGTATTGATATGTGAACGCGTGGGGGGCCTCGGCCATTTGTTTGGCCTGTACGGTACTCACAAGAGATTCATGAAAAAGAAGAAGGAGGTCGTCGGAACAGAGGAGGGTGTGAAAGAAGAAGAGGGGGACGAAGAAATGGAGGCGGGAGAGAGGAGGACAGATTGAAACGTTGCAAAGCCAACGGCACGTCCCCAGTTCTCCCTCCCTCCAGATGTCTGATGGGGGATAGGGGGTCGGGGGAACGGGGCAGGGATCGTAGGTAAGGGGCTGCGCTATACCTTCCTTCATGTTGCCGTGTAGAGATCGGGAAGAGGAGAAGAGGCTGCGATGGAAGCTGGTCGGTTCTTTTCTTCTTTGGTTTCGACAGGAGTCGTTGATCAACATGAGGGTGGGATGGAAGGGTCGGGGCTATGTGTCTGTGTGTGCTGTATCAAAGACGGAGAAGAGAAGAAAAGGGCGCCAAAAGCCGCGGGGCCTCAGGGTGCATATGTGAAGTGAAGTCAGACAAGAGAAAGGAAGAACTCGATCGTGTGGCTGTGAAACGTCGAGGGGGAGAGAGAGACAGCACGTCGCAGAGAGAGTTGCCTCTTCCTGTGAGTTCAGATCCGTGAATGTTGGCTTCGGGATCCTTCCTTCAATTCGGATTTTCTCTTCAATTAGAGGAGAAGGCTTTGAGGGACCGATGAAAGGGGGGTGGGAGGGGGGATAGGTCCCTGTGCTGCAAGAAGGAAAGAAACACTCAGTAGGTCTTCAGGGAGGGAGGGAGGGGTTTGATTTGTCGTGGGAAGAATATCTGACCTCTTAAATTTGCATTTGTGTGAAGTTCACACGGATCCGGAGAGAGATATGTAGTGCAAATGGGTAGATCGTTGGATAGGTGATGAACTTTCGTGAGCTTGTGGTGTGATGCCGAGCAGTTCCGTTTCCTTCTGAAACCTTGTGTCTCCTGTGTACGGTCGGTCGGAAGGACAGGCAGGCAGGCAGGGAGGCAGACGGGTAAGCAGGAAAACAGGTGAAACGAAGAATGGACAGACTGGCAGAAAAACCAACGCACAGAAAGTTAGAGGCAAAGATGGGGAGAGCTCCAACCCATCTAATTGAGCAGCGTTGCCTTGTTCCTCTAACAGAGAGTGCGTGAGAAAGGAGCAGAAGAGATGCGAAAGGACGACAAGTACAAAGGCGTTCCTTCGTTCTTTCTGGAGATAAGATGTGTGCATGTAAGTGCGTATAGATGGTTGTCAGGGATTGAGCTTTTATGCTTGTTAAACTCGACGGACCCAAAGGGTTTGGATGAGTTCAGTCGTTTCCCAAAAAGGGGCGGCAGAGAGAGAATGAGTTTGGAGATTTTTCTTAATTGTGTGGCCCCTCTGTCTCCGTGAAAAGAATATGGAAATTTTCGCTTCACGGTTTGCTGTATTCCCCCCTCTCTGTGTCATTTGACCGCATTTATTAACATAAGAACAACGGGTTGACTGTCCGAAAAAGAAAAGGAGACGGCAACCAATACAAGTGCACAAAGAGAGAAGAAGAAAGACGTGGGGGAACAACTATGAGGGATAGGAGGGAAAGGAGCTTTACGCAACGAACCGATCATGATCAGTGGTATTCTTTTTCTTTGATCATCTTTGTTGTTGTGGGGTGGTCTGTTTGGTCATGTGATTGCGTCTGTGCGCAGACGTGCGTTTTTTTCTTGTGAATCTGTCTCTCTTGGCGTCCTTCTGACCTAGCTTCTGACTGTATTCCTGTCTCTCAGACTCTGTTTGTGTGGGGCCACAAAGCCAGACAAACAGAGTTCGAGAGAAACAGATCGATGAGACCGGGTGCATCGAAAAGCTTGAGCAGCCAGTAATGTCACATTGGTCAGCAGATGGCTAGGCAAGCTCGCGGTAGATGACTGAGAGAACTGATTGCATTTCATTTTAAATTGATTTTCAGCCATGAACCACCCACTTTTTTAGCTTAGCTGCAAATTAGCACCCTTTATTGACCGAACTTTTGATTCAACCCATTATATCTTCTGACAGTTCATAAATTAATTTAATAGAAATTTTTAGATAAATTTATGCAAAGCTTTTAGCTTTAAAGTATCCCTACCATTTATGGGGACGACCTCTAAAAAACAAAACGGCAACAGTGTTCTAGGGCACCAATAAATCACTTATCACTTATCACTTATTATGCAAGTTTTCTTAGTAGTATCGTTCTGCCGAGTTTTAAGTTCAGTTGCCTTTAGAGTTGCCTATAACTAGAACCGCAGATAAGGTGCTAAATAAGGTGCTGCACTATATATAGGTTTGAATTACTTTGAATTCATTTATGCATCCAGGACTAGGTCTAGGATGCGTTCAAGCACTTTTTTTATCAGAATCTCTGGAAGCCGCACGTCGAACATTCAATATTGGGCTAGACATTAGGGTGGGAAGGTAATCCTCCGGACATTATTCCTAATCCTATAATTAAATTTATTTTCAGTGGTACATGTCTAGGGTATATATATATATTCTAGCTACATCAAGTTATAGCAGAATCTAGCCTGAGATCAAGTCTTTAATGACTAAATTGTTTCATTTTTGAAAAACTGTCATAGTGAGCTGTAGACTCGAGGCGTAGAACGGCACTGCAGAGCTACGTATAGTAAGAGCTACTCTAAATTTCAAGCTGAAGACAAAACGTTGAGCAAGAGGACTGCCAGAAACACTAGCAAAGAGAAGATATGAACAAGCGAGGGGACAAGGAGATGCCTCTAGCTCTGAATACGTTGTCAGGCCGGCCAGCTCAATAACAAACAAGTTGAACAAAACTAGGAACAAAATAACATCGTCTAGCAAAATTGTGCAGCCATGCATATAAACGAGCATTCAACACAGTAGCTAGCCCAGGCCCTGAGCTCAAGAAAAAATGAAAGTATTCAATCCATCCCTATGCACTAAAAGGCTTCCTTCAAGTTAGGCAGCCGACTTAGGCCTTCAATTTTTGCAAGCGGCGAACAGCTTCCTTTAGGTCGTCAAGCCGACGACAGAAGCAGAAACGCAAATAGTCAGTTGGAGCATGTCCCCCCGCCCCTCTTTCTGCCTCCGACGCTTTTTCCTTCTCCCCCTCCAAGAAGAAGAAATTGTCTCCAGGCACACACGCCACTTTGTACTCTTTCAACAGAAACAGCGCAGCGTCTCTCGGACGCCCGTGGAACTCAGCCAGTGCCGGGACCTCTGTGTACCGCACAAAAGCGTAATAGGCCGCTCGGGGCCACGCGAGTCTGAACCCAATTTTCTCCAATTCTCCACAGAGGAAGTCTCTCCGCTCTTCGTATTTTTTGGCCATCTTTGTGTAGAACTCAGTCGGTGCCCTGTTCAGCAAAGCCTCGCACCCGATCTGAATCGGGGTGGGGCACTGCATGACCATCTGATCGTGCACTGCTCGGATGGCGCCTGTGACAGCGGGAGGGGATATCACCCACCCGCAACGCCACCCAGTGGCACTCCAAGTCTTCGAGACAGAATTCAAAATGAGGTACAATCCCTTCATCTTCTCAACCTCCTCTTCCGAGAACCCAGCTTCAGGGGTGAGGATGGTCTCCGTGTCCCGACCAACAAGGAAGTGAGTCAACTTGGCACCCCCCTCCTCGTCTCCCTGAAAAATCATATGCTCATAGATGTCGTCTCCAAGGAGGTAGCAGTCGTTCTCGATGCAGAGACGGCAAAGAATCCGCAATTCGGAGACAGTGAACACTTTCCCCGTGGGGTTGTGAGGGTCACACAAAACCATGGCTCTGCACTCCTTCATCTTCGTTGCGATATCTGCAAAATCCATCGTCCATTCACCGTCTATCTCTCGGAGACGGGTGAACAGCGCACGGAGGTGGAAGACCCCCGCCTGAGACGGGTACAGTTCATGGAACGGCTCCATCACAAGGACGCCGTCTCCGGGGACAAGCAGAGCCCGGAGAACGGCTGCCATGGCCTCAGTGGCACCCAACGTGATTGTGATCTCCGTCTCTGGGTCAATCCCCGCACCCCCCCTCTTGCCGGGGTAGAACCTCTCATAATAGCTCGAAACAGCCTGCCTCATGACTGGCCTTCCCACAGGCATGGAATACTGGGAGTGCATATCGATTGGGTGGGAGGAGACAATAGACTCGAGAAAGGACGAGAGGGAGAGGTCCTTTGGGTCCTTCCCCTCTCTGCTGGCGACTGCTTGGAGTAGGTCTCCAACAGAGGAGGAAGCTAACTCGGCCTGGCGGTCTGGGGTGCCTCCCAAGAGACCGCAGACGAGGGAGGAGACGCCCTCGGGCATTGGGGGTTCGTTGGGGAATCCTTGGGAGAGATTAACGGCGTCATGCTGAATTGCAAGACGCGACATGAGACGAATAACGCTCTCTGATACTGGTTGGCCCTTGGAAGTCATTTTCGTCACGCACTCTGGACACTGTTCTGAAAATTTCTCTTCCCGTCTCGCTCTTTAGTTCAGTCTTTGCTGTGAAGCTTCCGACGCGTCTCCTCAGAGTGGAAATATAGAACTAGCAGCTGGTCTTGTTACAGACTGGTAAAGCTAGTTATACAGTCGAAATGCGGCATCAGGAGACTCCCATTTTGGGTTGATCGAGCCTTTCTGAAACGAGACGGCAACCACGCGCGGCCCCGGAAAGTATGCATGGGCTCCCGCAGTCTCGAGTTTCGATCGAAGTCCGCGGGGCCACCCGCACGCACTTGAATGTGGGGCACTTACACGACTGTCGCGGGATGTGTCACTGAAGTGTTTCTAAGTATGACCTGGGTGGCCCTTCAAGCCGTCTACCAATGCACAGCGCTGCAGGGTGAACTGCTCGGGTATATCACTTAAAAAAAAATATAATAAAATATAGTCTGTACCCCCCCCCTAAACAAAGATAGAGAAGATGTATACTCTTAAAAGTGTGTTCAATGTGGTTCTAAGCCCAGTAGAACCTTATACACAATACAAACTGGGTGATTGTTTGCTTTTATCACGAAGTTATAGAGGTTTAAAGTCATTTTGCTACTATAGGTTCTAAAAAGACAAAAGCCTAAGTTCAGTAACTTTTTTCAGAACCTAAGAGAACCTTACAGAACCTTACATAACTTTACTTCTACTGAAGTCTAATACTTAAAAACGTTTTTTAACGTTTGAGTTTCTTACATAAACGATGGTTTTTTTCATCCACTTCATTTTTAAAGTTAGTCTGAAAACACATCCCCACTCTCCTCACCATGTCTCACAGCCGGACCCCCACTCTCCACACTATAAGTGGTTCCGTTTGCTTTCAGCTCTATCTGCACAACTCCTTCCTCCAGTCTGACTTCCCCCGGAAGAAACTCTCTCAGCTTTTCACATTCTTCAAAGAAGGATCACTCAGCTTACTGCAATTCTTCCTTTTGAATTCGGAGTCCACCATCGATCAAAACTGCTGAATGAATCCAAAAAAAGATACCTGAAAGGGGGAGGTCGTCTGTCTGGCTCATGGTGGAGTTTCGAAGAGTCAGAGGAAGGAACATTGAGGTCTCAGAATCATCTCTGTCGTTCACTTTCTCATACGAAATCACTCGGGCAGAAATACCCTTGTTCTCAACAATATGGGCCATACAAGACAAGCCAATACCTAGGCCAACACTATCCAACACTCACCCCCCTCTTTATCACTGGAAGGGGGTAAACAATATGCAGAAGGAGAAAAAAGAGACAGCCACCACTGTCATTCAGCTTTGTCATCCAGGCCTCATCCTGCAATTCTAAACGAAAGTCCGGGCGGCGTTGCGGCTCTAAGCTGCGGCTGCTATTCACAGTTCAGGTAATAAGGGAGGGGGATAGGAGGGGAGTGACGGCTAGGGCGTGAAGGAGGATAAAAACCCTGATTGTCTCATCAGTTTGCGAGCGTTCCTGGTCAGTTTGATCATATTTCTATTGAAAAAAGGCCAGTTTAAGGTGGTTTCAGCAGGTTCTGGCAGGTTCTGAGGAAAAGGTTTTCAGAAACGGATGGTTCAGGAACTTTTCTTAGAACCTCAGGTGGCGAAACGTCTATAACCTACTATAACCTACCATAACCTGACTATAAACATTCAAAACCATGTTTTTTAAGCTTTTAAGAAGTTGTTTAATCATTTTAACTCTTAGAAACTTGATTTTATTTGTTGAAAAATAGTGTTCTTAGTCTAGAACTTTGTTAAAACTTTTATATAACCACAAGTAGTGATACACTCTAGGTGAACTGGTTTAAAGTGCATTTCTGTCAATGTGGATCGTGCAAATGTGTAAAGAAAACGAAGGAGACGGGTAGCAAGACAGACTGACTCGGGAAGGAGATGGAGACGGAGCTGGATAGTGAAGAAGACTGCAAGAATGATACGACTGTTCTATTGCTTCCTAGCTGTCGTTCTCTTACAGATGGTGGTGGGGGACGGAGTACTCCCCCCACCGATTCCCTCCCCCTCTTCATCTCCCTCTGACGCCCCGTAGAGAATGGAGGTGGAAGGTCTCCCGCGAGGATGTAAGAAAATGAAGAAGAGAGATGGGAAGCACACGGCAATCCTGTACTATGCACGAGCAGCCATTAACGTTAAAATAGAACAGCAAGAACAAGAAAGGGCAAGAAAGGGACTCCCCCATGCATCTATAAACAAATTGGCCTGTAAAAATACTGCAACAGGGCCGGTGACCAACCACTTGCACAGCACACACAAGAAAGAACAAACATCATGCAAGACCTATGAAACTACAATTACCAAAAAATGGCATAGAGTGCCCTCTCATCAGTACCAGAATAGAATCTTCGGCAACCAGTTACCTGAGGAAGCGTGACTGCTAAATGTCATGTGCTCATACTCGCCACAATCCAGAGTCTATCTCTTTGGCTCACTCTGACCCGCTGCTGTGTTTCCTCTTTCCAAAGCAGGAATAAAGTCCAGGAGACTCGCGACTACGTCCCGAGAGGCCTCGTTCGACTGCGGTCAAAACGTAGCGTCGAGTCTCCATCGTCAAGATATCGGCCTAAGTTTTGTCTCCTGAAGAAACGAACATGAACTGATTATGATCACTTGGGCGTTAAGCCGCGGGAGACTGAAAAGTCTGAAATACAAAGTTCGAAGAAAAAAAGCTTCCATCTTTGCGTCCAGTTCACTTGCTGCCAACATTTCTATGCAAGTCATTGATCTGGCTGTGTGCAGTGGCAAGAGCTCCCTTCTTCTTGAGAGCGGCTGAGTCAGCCTTTAAAAAAGGATGTTCAAAGAGGGAGTATACGGTAATCAGGGAAGAGGTTGACAACAGCAGTAAGGAAGAAAAAATAATGGACGGACTCCTTCAGACTCGAGAGTCTGCACACCTTCAAACTCTCCGTCTTCCTGAAGACGGCGACCGCCTCAGGTGTTACCGTGCCAGTTGGTGCCGGAGTTATTGCCGTTCCAGGTATTATAGTTGTTGTATCTGCTTGTGAACATGTTCCTAGAATGGTAGTCGCTGTAGGCGCGGGATAGTGCTGCCTGCAAGGCGACATAATATGCAAGGGCAGAGACTTGCATGAAAATTTAAAAACACATCTGAATGCCAGACAGAATACGGAAACGAGCAAGGGAAAGCGGAAAAAGAGAGAGAGAGAGAGAGAGAGAGAGAGAGAGAGAGAGAAAGAAAGAGAGAGAGAGAGAGAGAAAGAAAAAAAGAAAGAAAGAAAGAAAGAAAGAAAGAAAGAGAGAAAGGAAGGAAGGAAGGAAGGAAGGAAGGAAGGGAGGAAGGGAGGAAGGAAGGAAGGAAGGAAGGAAGAAAGGAAGAAAGAAAGAAAAAAAGAAAGAACGAACGAAAGAAAGAAAGAAAGAAAGAAAGAAAGAAAGAAAGAACGACGTCGAAAGTGAGAAGAAGCAAAAAAAGACCGTTTCCTCGTTCCTCCGCAGAGGCATCAGAAGGCAATTGAGGCCTCACCTGTGCATGCTGAGAAGTGTCCTCCTAGGAGGTAGCACTAGGATGAACATTATAGGTACCCCTAGTTTGGTGGGCTTCCTAACTAGTTAGGATAATAGTTTAGACTTATACAGTGACTACATAAAAGTTACAGATATAAAACATGTTAGAGATTCGATTTCTATTCTACCGGGCCATTCATGCTTTCTAGTTCATGAGAAATTGTTGTTTAAAGGTGGTATCGCCACGATCTGGTGGGGCTTTTCATGGCGGGGATGGACTTTGACAAACCTTCCCCTCCCGCTAGTACGCCTGGCCCGCCACGTCCCGCCAGACACAGTCAATCTCCGCCAAGAAACGTGAACACCTCACATATACCCTGCAAGGTCTCTGTGTCTGTTGTATAGACAGATAGGCAGAGAGATAAACAGACAGACAGAAAGACAGGCAGGCAGGCAAACGAGAAGAGAGAACGAACAGGCAGTCAGTCAGTCGTAGACAGGCAGGCAAACGAGAAGAGAGAACGAACAGACAGTCAGTCAATCGTAGACAGGCAGGCAGGTTAAAAAGACATAAGAGCGCGGTAGACTTTCCTTTGGCGGGTATTTCTTTCGTTGGCGGGGGGGTCTAAGCATTGATAGACTCCATGGCCCCGCCAGGTCAAGCTGCCCGCCACCCCGCCAAATCGTGGTGATATGACTTTGAACCAATTTTTTGAAGTGAAGATGTAACCCGCCATCAGTTCTGTTAGCTTAAATCAACACTTTAGAATGTGGAAAAAAAGATTGGTATATAAACCAAGTGCCCGCCATGTCTAGAGTTTTTGTTAGAGAATGTATAAAGTTAGGGTCACCCTTATAGAGTAACGTAGTGCTACCCCCTAGAGTGTCCTCAGTCTGGTTGGCGGCAATGGAGGCTCCGGGAGTCTCAGCATCGCCTTCGGGGGAGACGGTGGGGGACTCCTCAACGACGCTCACCGGTTCTGCCTGCAAGGTGGGAGAAGGGAGAGAGATGAAGAAAGGTAACCGGGGCACATGGGAAATGAAAGGAAGTCTATCCATCGAGGGCGGTGAGAGTGGAGTAGGGGGATGATCCGAAGGACCACGAGAAAGAGGGAACACAAAGACGACAAAAAATGGAAAAAGCGAGATAGTGGGGCTTGCACAGATCACACACAGACAAAGACACCTCACCTCTACAGCCTCTACACGCAAAGTGGGGTCAGCAGTCGGGGTGGTCTCTGCATGCTGCCCCTCCTCTAGCTCCTCCTGGAGAAGTCAAGCCTGAGCCGTCTCCTGGCCCTAACATGCCAGAAAGTGGCAGGGCAGCAATGCACATGCACATTTCATCGTCGTACAGCTTTTCAGAGGAGCATAGCAAGGCAAATACACTGCCACACATACACATGGCCACGGGAGACTGTGGTTCGCAGCAGGTCAGTCAAAGCTTCACGGTGTCTACTTGTCGCTTTGGCGAGTGATCATGTCTGAGAGACATTGTCAGTGAGTGAGGCAGTGCTTAGATGAGTTTTGGGTTCAGTGAGTGAGCGCCTGAGTGGGCGAGGACGTGAGTCAGTGAGTGCCTCATGAGTGAGTTGGGTGAGCGAGTTGTAAGTGAGTGAGCAGATGGGTGGGTGAGTCGACGAGCTCCTCTGTGTGTGTGTGCGTGCACGCGCGCACGAGCGAGCGAGCGCGCGCGCGCGCGCGCGAGAGAGAGAGAGAGAGAGAGAAAGTAAAAGAGTGGAAGGAGTGTGAGCAGATGAGAGCGCAAGAGAGCAGGTGTCTGTTTTTGTCCGTGTGTTTGTGCTGTCGTCTGTCTGTCTGTGTCTGTGCATGTCAGTCTGTGTTCTCTGGTACGTGTTTGAGTTTGTTTGGGGGGCAGGGAAGGAAGGAAGGAAGGAAGAAGGACGGAAGGGGGGGGGGGAAGCAGCCTCAGAAACAGATGTACAGAGAGGGAGCGTAAGGTGATGGTGGAAGGGTTTGAAAAAAGGAAGGAAAGAAAGAAGCAAGGAAGAGAAAACAATGGACGGACTCCTTGAGTCTCGAGAGTCTGGACAGCTCCAGGTTCTTCCTCTTCCTGGAGACGCCGACCGTAAAGGATAGTAGGGCCGTAGGCGTTGCCGGTCCATTGAGGGCCGTAGGTGTTGCCGCTCCATCTGTTATATTGATGGCTTGAGCCATATATAGTGCGGTTCCAGATGCTGGGGCCATTGTTAACACTGTTCAACCTGTTGTCGTTGATGTATCTGCTGCTGAAAATGTTCCCGGAACGGTAGTCGCTGTAGACGTCGGATGGCACTGCCTGTAAGGCGACATGATATGCAAGGTCACAGGCTTGCATATGCTTTGAGAAAACATCTGAATGCCAGACAGAATACGGGAGCGAGGGAGGGAAACCGGAAAGAAAGAAAGAAAGAAAGAAAGAAAGAAAGGAAGGAAGGAAGGAAAGCAAGCAAGCAAGCAAACAAGAAAGAAAAAAAGAAAGAACGAAAGAAAGAAAGAAAGAAAGAAAGAAAGAAAGAACGAAAGAAAGAAAAAGAAAAAAAGAAAAAAAGAAAGAAAGAAAGAAAGGAAGAAAGAAAGAAAGAAAGAAAGAAAGAAAAAAAAAAAGAAAGAACAACGTCGAAAGTGAGAAGAAGCAAATTTAAAAAAGACCGTTTCCTCGCTCCTCCGCAGAGGCATCAGAAGGCAATTGACGCCTCACCTGTACAGGCTGAGAAGTGTCCTCAGTCTGGTTGGCGGCAATGGAGGCTCTGGGAGTCTCGGCATCGCCTTCGGGGGAGACGGTGGGGGACTCCTCAACGACGCTCACCGGTTCTGCCTGCGAGGTGGGAGACGGGAAGAGACTCTCTGAGATGAAGAAAGGTAACCGGCGCACGTGAGAAATGAAAGGAAGTCTATCCATCGAGGGCGGTGAGAGTGGGGTAGGGGGATGATCCGAAGGACCACGAGAAAGAGGGAACACAAAGATGACAAAAAATGGAAAAAGCGAGATAGAGGGGCTTGCACAGATCACACACAGACAAAGACACCTCACCTCTACAGCCTCTACACGCAAAGTGGGGTCAGCAGTCGGGGTGGTCTCTGCATGCTGCCCCTCCTCTAGCTCCTCCTGGAGAAGGCGAGCTGACGGATCAGTGACGCGATCTCCTGTGGGTCCGCCCTTGTGTTGACCTCCTAGGTAACCAACGTCGGTCTGACCCAATAGCCGTCTCTGAGCCGTCTCGTGGCCCTGACATGCCAGAAGGGGGCACAGAAGCAGTGCACAGGCGCGTTTCATCGTCGTACAGCTTTTCAGAGTAGCATATTAATAGTAAGGATATAGTATGGCAAACAAACAACCACATGTTTATGTGTCAGCCCTGTGCTTGACTGTCGTCCTCTTTGCTTAGTTCGCTACCCGTGCAGAAGAGATAAGAAACTCGCAACTTAGCCCCGCGGCCGGAGGGCGGAGCTTAGCTAGCAGCCGTTTCGCACGTGGAGCGCTCCGCCCGGCGGGCGCGCGACTTTTACCGTGGTACATTTGAGCCACGTGTGGCTATGTAACGGGTATGCAGGGCTTATGCTAACGGGGCTCATAATTTAAATATATATTTCACTTTGTGGTCGTTTTTGTTAGATGCAAATGCTAGGCCTGCCTAGGGGCCTAAGCCCAGTCACCATCGTCTCTGGGGGCCTTCATAAGTTGGCAGAGAGGTCTGTCAAGCTCATTCTGTGTCTGTCAGTCTGATTTTATGCTCTCATACAATAGAAACGTGACTGTTGATTCATGTGGGTAAAAGGCATGCAACGACATGTACGCTCATACAACGAAGGAATTTAAGGTAAGTTAAGGTAAACCTCTAATTTTACCCCCGCCTTAGGGTAGAAGTCAAATATAAAAAATATTCAATTAGAATTAGAACTTAGTTTAGACGAAGAATAAACTTTTTAGGAAGCTTCAGTTTCACACATTTTGAGCTTCGTGGCCTTAATATTTTTTAGGGTTAGACATGCCTTACCCTAACCACTTAGGATAACATAGAGTAAAAAAGATTAAAAATTGGGGCAAAATTTTATCCTGACTGTTACTCTACTGATCGGGTGAAAATCTTTACTCAAAAAAAAAAAAAAGATATTTACTAGAATATATATGTCAAAAACATATTTTTTCTTTAGTTTATCATGCTAACAGATCCTTGTTCTGGGGAATATTTTGTTTTCTAGTCCTTTCTACAGACTAGGCTACCTACTGATGACATAAACACATCCGGCCTTCACATTTAAGGAATCGAACAGGCAGTAGCTGGTATCTGAATTCATTGTAATTCCTAGTTGAATTTATCATGCATGATGGGTGACTGGCAATGCGCTCCCATGATTTATCCCGACGTCGCTTCTGCACTGTCAGAAAGCGAGTCCGTGTCTTCCCCTTCACCCTCCCTCTCATCTCTGGACTCTGAAGATGGGGACGGCACAGGCTGTCCTTGTTGTTGTTGGAAGAATCCGGCGTCCGATAGGGACAATGTGGGTTTGGCCGTCTGTGCAGAAATCTTCTTGACAAACAGCTTTGCCCCCAGTCTTATCGACTCAATACTGAAAAGATTTACCCCCCTTTGGATTTTCCTGAACCCCCCAGAGTTGTCCCCCTCCCCGACCCGAAATCCCCACCTAGGCCCCCAACTGTTTTGGGTCAACCAGTATTTGTCTCCGTTCGGTTCAGTGCCCCATCCCACCAGGAGGAGAGAGTGGTCAACCTGCACACACAAGACGCGACATAGTTTCGAACGAAGTGTTGCTGCTCTGCGTTTGATTAGTCTCCACCTCTCTTTTCAGACAGAATAGAAACACCCACCCACACGCACGCACGCACACGCACACACACACGCACA
>JAHBMJ010001421.1:0-30794 GCA_018398765.1 Chromera velia
CTCTCGCTGGTGATAGGGGATTTGGTCCTGCTGCCATCTGATGGGAACGCTCGTCTCTGTGGGGATAGTCACTTCAGAGGGCTTCCTCCCCACCTTCAATTCTCCCAAATCAAAACGTCCCCGTGACCACAGGTCTCCAAATTCCCCCAACAAACCCACATACTCCCCCTTCATCTCCTGTGGGAGATCTGAGATAACCTTCTCCAAATCGATCGGAGGAAGGTCCTTTGAAGACTCCGTAGGTACGTCTGCCTTTGGAGGAATCTGCAAGCGAGAAGAGAAAGGGGAGCGAAGCGAGGGATGCGTATCTGCACTCTGTGTATTCGAAAAAGTAGGAGGAGCGACTGACCGAGAGTGTGTCGGGGCCTGCTCCCCAGACCGCACTTCCAGCGGTTTTCCCGAGGACATGCGATCACATCTCTCCAGTCTCTCGGCCGTCTGAGTCGTTTCCATGCTCCATGGTCCTGCGTGCCGTTTTTCTGCTATCACAGCAGTCACCGCCGCAATGTGAGAGGGCGGCTCTGCAAAGAACAGTGCTGTCTTCGAACCGACTGTGATTTTGGAACGAGAAATGTTTGTGACCTCAATGACTGCGATGCCTCCCTGCACGGTAGTCAGCTGAGCAGGAACAGCCAGACCAGGATGGCTACGGGGGAAGTTCTTTCGAATAAGGACTTCCGAACCATCCGGGGCATTGACGGACACTTGAAGGAGGGAGCGGTGCCATCGGGGCATACACGTCCTCTTCGCGGCACACACCTTCGTCGATTTCAGACCATCATCATACCAGACCTCAAAGGGAGGAAGGTCTCCCATATACAGCTTTCCCCCCCCGAAAAGTTCAAAAGAAACATCAGATCGGGATCGAAGAAAATCCATCCCAAGAACCACATCGTACTCTGAATTCTCCGTCACCAGTACTGGGTGCTTAAAAATTTTCTCGGATGCAGACTCATGCGAAAACTCTGCACACGTCTCTCCCACTACCGGAATTCCATTGTTCCCCAACGCATTCAAACCGACACTCGCCGTCTGCATTTCATGCTCTGCAGATACGAGGAAAGAGATGCTGATCATACTGGTCTGTGCACCTGAATCCAACAGTGCAGATGCTTTTCGGCCAAAAAGAAACAAGCTTACCCAGGGGCGGGCTGCTACCTCAACTGTGGCTGCAGCACCTGGCATCTCTGGGGAAGGGAGGACAGACGACCTCCCGGCAGCAGCAAATGAATTCGGGTTATCAGCAGCAACGCCACGAGAAGTAGGGACATCTTGCAACTCCTGCGAAAGCCTGCTAAAATCATGGTCCTCCTCCCGAATAATTGCAGGCATACAGGGAGGAGGCAACTTCTGATCACTCACGGAGGACAGGCCTGCCTCTAAGCCCGTCCCCCTCTCCCGTTTCCCTGATTCCTGCCCCCACTCCCTCGCGGTGCATCGGGGCACTGTACGATTCGATGCTCTTTTGAACCACATTGCCTACACCCTATATAATTGGGATGCCCCAGCGTATTCCCTCCGGGAACACTTTGGGAAGACGAAGAAGAAGTAGGGTATCCTCGTCCTCTCCCCCCTCTCCCTCTCCAGTTCCCTCTACATGCCCCTCCATTGTATCCATGTCCAAACGATGCCGCCATCGACTGCTGTAGGGCAGCCGACGCTTCTTGGGGGTACTGTGCCTGTCTCTGCAGCGAGTCGATACTTGACTGCAGAGAAGAGATTTGGGCACGCAGTTGCTTGACGTCATCGGCAGACTTCGCGGCTGGGGCCATCTTGGCAGAGGGATTTGGTCCCTTCTTTTGCTCCTGTTGATGAAGAAACAGCACTCGAGGGATCAGCTTGGCGTACTCTTTATGGGCAGGCTCTGTGGTGATTTCCATAGAGAGCGAGGGATAGAGGGTCCCGAGGAAGGGGAGCATACGAGCGTTGATCTCGTGCCCGGGTTGGGCGACCCTCATTTTGGCTTCGAAGACCTGAACATGCGCGTCAAAGTCACCTGTGGGGGAGAGTTTGAGTTGAGACAGCTCATACACTGCCTGCTGGCTCTCGGCTTCGGTGGGCATGAATCTGTCCAGGAACGCCTGCTCGAACTCTTCGATGGTGGTGTACTGGTGCGCGTTTTTGGCCATCCACTCTCGAACTTCCACTCCCTCCGCATGCCTCTCAAACAGGACTTTACACTCCTCTACGTTCAGATTCCCGTTCCTCACCTTCTTCATGAAGATGGACATCCAAACCACGGGGTCGTCTTCCCCCTTCTTGAATGGCTCCATGACTCTCCGGACGTCGAGAGCCTTAAACTTGGTCATGTCCACATTGGGAGGTGCTTGGGCCTGTCCGTGTTGGCCTGCCTGCTGCTGCTGCTGCTGTTGCTGAAGTTGGGGTGCCTGGGGTGCCTGCGGTGCCTGCGGTGCCTGCTGCTGCTGGGCTTGTGCGAGTTGCTGGGTCAGTAGCTGCTGGGCCTGCTGGGCTGCAGCAAGATCTGCATCTCTCTGCTGCAACTGTGCCTGCAAGGCATCGATCTGTACCTGCAGGGCTGCTGGATCTGGAGGTCCGCCCGACATCTGCTGCTCGGCTTCCTCCGCGTTTGCTGGAAGCGCCGGGTTGAGGTATCTCCGGCCAGAGCGAGTGGCACCCGAAATGGCTGCAAGCAGACACCAATGAGGCCGTCAGAAAGAAAATGCTCTGCTAACCAGTTTGTTGAGCATACGTTGGGCTAGCGTATAGGACTACGACTTCTACTTACGTGTATCTACGCAAAGGTCTGTTCGTCTGGTCGTTCATCTTTCAACTCCTTCTAGATCGAGAGATTTCAGGTTGGCTACTCAGAACAGATACGATCGGTCAGTCAGACGGCATGCGTGCACGCGTTGTGCATATAATACGGTATTCATCTGCATCGGTCCACTTAAATGCATGTCACCTCTGTATTTGCTGTGTCCGTCTTTCTGACGTCTGTTCTGTCTCTGTGTTATTCCGTTTTGTGTGAACTCACTTCTGTGGTATTTCTTTTTCCATATATTCTTGCATGCATTGCAAACTGCATGAGCGTTCTGCATGTGCGCGCGGTGCTTATTGCCTGACATCGCCTTGCGCTTTCTTTATCGCTCGGCGTGCGTGCATGAATTCTTTCTGGTCCCGCCTCGCGCTTTCTTTATCGCTCGGCGTGCGCGCATGAATTCTTTCTGGTTCCCAACAAGTCTTCACACTTTTTTGTGCACAAAAAGAAAAAATGAATATTCATCGGTTTCACTTGAATATGAACGCTCAAAAGCTTTTCTAAATGTCTATTCAGTGAAAAAGAGGTCATCCAGTCTATTCTCCAGACATTCAAGTTTTGATTGAGGGTTTGAAGTGGTTCTTTGTTGTGGTGTGGCAGTGCTTCTTTCTTTGTTGTGCTTCTTTCTTTGCCTTGGGCCCTTCTTGGGTGATAAGTTGGGTCCCCCCTTATCAAACCAATTAATGATGTCAAACAATCCCACAGGTCATAACAACAAGAAGGCCACATTAGTCTTAAATTAAGATGACTCTCTAGGATAACTCGAAGATAAAAACTTATGTAAGCTCTTAGCTTTGACAATAGCTCATTAATTTTCAGAGTCTTAATTTAGCCTTTAGTCTAGTTTTTAGTGATTTTATTATCTCTAGGGTTTTCTAGGATTTGCTAGTGGTCTCGACTGTGTGATATCGTCTTCAGTGCTGTCGAGAGTGACCTCTAGACTTCAACCTCAAATCGACCTCAAATCTGGTCAGATTTGAGCTTGAACCTCAAATCAAATCAAATGAAATCTGGTCACTATATTAGAAATATTATTTCAAATATGGGTTCAATTATTTGGGGTTTATATGCAATGTTGAAGGACTTGAAAGTTTAAGTTACTCTTGCAAACGTTGAAAGTCTTTAATGACATGGAACTATAATTACGGTTCCAGTTACCACTGTTTTTTGTCTGTAAACCTACAGTTGTATATCTACGGTTGTATGTTAAACGCTCCAGTGTCAGGTGAAGAACAATATTCAATCGGAAATTTAATGACCTTTTCACTACCACTCCGATTTACTGCCCCAAAATATTTCAACTATGATGCTGCGAGTGTTCAAACGAATAAATCGCTGATATCGATTAGTGGTACCGTTACATCCTCAACGATTCCTCATACATTTTTCAGCAAGTCTTTGGGGCAGAGTGGCCGCAGAATTTTGATTTTTTAAATGGACTCCATCTCCTTGCAAAAAGCCCCACGTATTTATCTAACTACTGCTGCAGACAAAAAGTTTCACAATGCAGTTAACAACACTGTTAGCAATATATCGCGATATAAAACAGACCAAGATACGCCAAAGCCCTTTCACTTCTCTTGTTCTCATGATTTTTCTCCCTGTGCACTGCAAATCATACACTTGTGTGCCGAAGAAAAGGGTGTATTGCACTTCCAACTGGAATTCCAGTGTCTGCATGTGCAGAAGTCCGATTCAACCACGTAGTGAAATAAGTCAGTTTGCTCTTTTTGTACCGGTCTTAATTCTTGCGGCTAACATCATGCCTTTTCCCTTCCCCTTCTCTGTCAAGTTCTGCTCTGCACCCACCTCTTCCAGCAGCTTGCCCATCTTGACGAGATTCCGCTTTCTGGCCAATTCAATCGCGGTGACCCCGTCCTGCAACACCAGATCGAAACCGAAGGCGAAGATGAAAAGCCAGAACAGAGAAAGGCCATGAGGGTGAAGCTGCGTCTCATGATTGTGATCTTAAAACCATTGTGCTTCTTTCATCTTTTATTTCTGTCTTTATTAATTTCCTCCCTCCCTCCCTTTCTTCCTTCCTTTCTTCCTTCCTTTTTTCCTTCCTTCCTTCCTTTGGTCCTTTCTTCCTTCCCTCCTTCCAATGACTTGTCTCGAGAGTCTCCGAGGAAATGGCTTCCCTTCACGACCACAAGTGACACCCGAATGAATGCTGTCCAAAAAGCTGCTTTTCAATTGACGCATGCAAGGACGTATCCAAATTTTTCGCCCAGCGCTGGGTGAAAAAATTGGATGCGTCCTTGCCAGCGCTGGGTGAAAAATTTGGATGCGTCCTTGCGTGCGTCACTGGTACAAACACTTCACAGGTCGCTTTCTTGTACGTGCATGAGTTGTGCCTGCCAGTGGCGCACCACTTAATCTTCGTGAAGCTCCACCCGTGCACGAATCATTGTTCACGACCATGATGCGAAAGCAGTCTCTCTCGACGGTCACAGGTAACCAACCAGAAAGACGGAATGACCCACAAACTCACTTGCTGAATGACGTACACACACACACACAGAGAGAGAGAGAGAGAGAGAGAGAGAGACAGAGACAGAGAACTAGACAATCCCTCCCNNAAGGGCTCACTTTGTCTGCGAGGTCTTTTTTTGCCCCGTATTTGAGAAGAAGCTTCACGACTTCTTTGTGGTCTCTGCCGGCTGCCGACAGAAGGGGTGTTCTTCCATCCTAATCAAGAGAGAAAGAAAGAAAGAAAGAAAGAAAGAAAGAAAGATCCATGCATTTCATCAGATGTACCGAGCCAGGGAGAAACAACATGGGAGTAGATAGAGGCAAAGGCGCAGGGTGAGCAGGGGGCAAAGACCGACTGTGGAAGATTGCCCGTCAGGAATCAGCAGAAGTTGTCAAAGAGAAATGTAGAAAAGAATGGAAACAATCATAGAGCACGATAGCGGTACCCGTTGAGGACTGCATGACTACGCCCCACAGTCCACCAATTGTCTCTTCGATCTCTGCTGACTGACTGAAATGAGTCCCTTGTTGGGGTCTGCGCCCGCCTTCAACAGCCTCTCTGCGATCGGCGTCCATCCATTCCCTGCTGCCGACAGCAGAGGCGTCCAGCCGTCCTGCACATACAGATGAACAAAAGGAACAAGGGGTGCAAAGAGTAGGAGAACAAGACTGAATTCGATCGGCGAAAGAAACCTGGGAGATAGCGCAAAATAATACAACGGCGAAAGAAGATTGATATGCCTCAGTCCGTGACTAGAGAAGAGAAGAGCATGACCAGACGACCTGTATTCATTCTACGGATTCCTCCTCGCTGTCCTGCCGATGGTTTTGTCTTGTCTTCTTCTAGAACAAGATTAGTCATCGATCAGTTCTAGAACAAGATTAGTCATCAATCAGTTCTACGTCGAAAGAAACGGAAGTTTACGAGTCTATTCCCGGACCTACGTTGTCTGCCTGGTTGACCAGATCCTTTTCGTTCTTTCCGCCGTTGAGTTTTGGATCCAACATGGTGTCAATAATGCTCGAGGCACCATACTCCGCGGCAAGCAGAAGAAGAGGGGTGCCCAGCTGTGGAAGGTGGGTTTGAAAATGCAGCAGTGAAAAGAACACTGATTGGAGCTCCGAGCAGGACCTTTTTTTCCTTCTTTGGGTTCTCTTTTCTTTTCTTTTCTCTTCTCCTCTCCACTTCCCTTCGCTTCTTTTCTTTTCTTTTCTTTTCTTTTCTCTTTGCTTGCTTCTGTCCTCTTTTCTCTCCTCTTCTTTGGTTACTTCCTTTTACTTTTCTTTCTTTTTTTTTATCCCCTTTTTTTCAGTTATGTTTTTTCTTCTCGTTTTTCCTTCTTTTTTTCTGTTGTTCTTTCTGTATGAGTTTCTCTCTGCTGCACTTACCTTGTCTGTCTTCGTTACGTCTGATCCGTGTAGCAGCAAAGACTTGATCATCTCGCCGTAATCTTTCTGGGCTGCGAAGTACAGCGCTGTTTTGCCAGTCTGCAAGTATGAGATGCGCTACGTTTTCTTTTCTCACCGTACATTTCGCTTCAGTGTTTGCCATCTGCAAACGCTTCCGCAACCCCAAAGCGACTCAGCCGCACTTTTCATCTGAGTCAAATCTTTCTTCTCTCTGCCTTTGCCGCATTGTCAACAGAAAGCAGAAGCGGTCAGGGGAAATCACCTCAAACTACAGGTTGCCTTATCACGGGAGTTTTTGAAAAGAGCACAGAGAGATGAGGAAGAAATCTTCACACACACACACACACACACACACACATATATATGAACGCACAAACCAGAAAAAAAAAGAGAGAGAGAGAGAGAGAGAAAGCCGGAGCAGCAGGGTCTGCCTCGTTAGGATCTGTTCCTTTCTCAATGAGGAATTTGACACCCAGGGGGCTTCCGATCTCGGCAACTTGGGGAAGACTCATTGACTGCACGCATGTGTAAGCAAGCAAGTCCATGCAAGATTTGATGCATGTCCATTGAAGGCTTTGATTGATCGAATCATCGATCGGTGGTCCGTTTACTGAGTCCACCAGATTTATATATACACAGCTTCTGTCAGTCCCACTGGATGCATGCACTCAAAATCTGCGCGTGGAAAGGGGGCAGCATGTAGCTAAATGTCTAAGTTCTGGCTTTACGGAGGCACATTCATGTGTGAATACAAAGTGAGTGAGAGAGAAGGGTATGGAAGTGCCACAGCAAGGGCAGATGCCTCTAGTTGTGTGTTTTTGCTAGTGTCTACTCTGTAGGGAATAGGGGAGAAGGACATGACAGAAGAATAACTTTTTCTGTGAGAGAAAGATACTACCATCTTTTTTAATTTGGTGGTTTTTCGCATCGTCAATGAGCGCACCAATTTTTTGGGATCGGCTCCTTTCTGAAGCAGCAACCGGATCATGTGGCCGTTTTTGCTCTCTAGTACGTAGTCCAATGCTCTTTTGCCATTCTACACATCAAGAGGACAGTGCAATCCAATAAGTCACACAAATTGCGCAGATCCGAGAGTGAATCTCCATGCAATCTGCGTACGCATGTGTCAAAAGTGAGCGAATGAGGATCAACTGAGACCTAGACAGATGACCCGTCCTGCTTCTGTGCATCCCTTTCGTGACTGAAAGAAACAGACATAAGCGAATCGAAAGAGAATCGACAATCTACGGGGACAGAAAAGAATACAGCGGGAGGAACAAAATGAAATTATGGACTTTGAAGAAGAGGAAGGGAAGCTGCCAGGCACTCTCAAAAATGCCCGACAACGAACGAGATAGGGGAACATTCGGGAGAAAAGGGCTTCTACATGGCGCAAAAACTCATTGAGAAAGTGTATAAGCAGTCCATGCGAAAGGAAGCAAAAGTAAAGCCGGAAAGAGAAACAAGAAAACCAGGGCAAACCACAAAGGAAGAGAAAAGGCAGGCAAACAGGCAACTACAAAGTCAGTCAGTCACAGAGGTAGACGAACAGATAGGCGAATCTGTTGACGACTACAGCGGCAGAAAGGCACCCACAGACAATGAGATGGTCACAGAAGACTAGCAGGAAAAGAGACTGATAGACAGACTGACTGACACGCTGACAGACCTCCTGATTGATTGACCATGAACCATACCATGTGTTCTTTCTTCTCTTTGCTTTCCTTCTCTTGACAGACGGACTGACAGCACGTCGGACAGACCAATAAAGGGAAATGATTTAAAAGAGATGCGCTGGCCAAAATTGAAGTATCGCAAAAAACGCGCAAGAAGAAATTGATGCGCACCCGAAAGCCAAAAACGATAGGCAACAATACGCGCCCATCTGCCGTCAGTTTAAGGACTTGTGAGACATGCAATTTCACAAAAGAAACAAAACGCGTACCATGTCTGGTCGGTTTGGATCCACTCCCATGTTGATATAGGTCCATACGTAGATGTCGTTCCCTTCCTTGACTGCCTTGAAGAAATCAGACATCTGCGATGGAGCAAGTAACCAGCAAAGGAGAGCAGGTAAAAAAAAAGTGCTTCCTTAAAGATCATAGTGTCAGGTTTCACATAACAGCGATCCATCATGGAGTTCTGACCCACTAAAGCGATATGAGCAGCAGAAAGGGGGCCAAGAGAGCATTTCCACGTAAGCATGCAATTCTCGGTTCAATATTCCATGCGATTACTATCCAAGTGCAACAGCAACACAATTGAGACGTCAAAGTTCATCCAACGCGTTCCTGACCTTTATGACTACCTCTCCCCTGGCATGTCGCTCCAGCAAACTCGATTGGTCAAAGGAGAGACGTCGACTAGAGATGACCACGCAGGCCAAGGAACAGACGACAAGGAAAACTGTCCGCATCCTGTACCGCAACAGTTGTGCCGTCTCTTGTGCAAAGCCACAAATAAAAGACGTCTGCCAAGACAGTCAGAATCCCATAGAGCAGAGGAGTGGATCGCTTGTACGCAACATAATTGGGTCAGTAGGATGAGAGATCGCAGATCGTTCCTGCAAGTAATTCGGAATTCGATCGATATCGTCTCCTTTCATCCTGCATGCATGCATGTTTTTTTTTTTTTTTTTCAAATCTTTGCATGGGCAAATTAAGGATTGCATGAGATCAAGCATTTTCCGTGCGAATCAGTTTGAGAAAATAAAATTCGAAATACAAGTTTGTTCGCGCGTCGTCGCGCGCATTTGCGCGCAAAAGGCGAGAATGAAGTTTGTTGTGCGTCTTCGGAGGGCAGCTCGGGTAAATCCGAGGCCCTGAGAAGTATTAAAATTCACATGAAAATTCTGGGTGCACATAATTTTCAATTACCGTTGCGTGAGTGAACATCCGATAAGGCACTATAAGGCACTCACCTGAGAGTGTGTCTAGGAGTCTATATATGTCCTATAGTGTATCTCTCTAAAAGTACTACTTTTAGACATATTGATCGTTATACTACGTTAAAGACTTAAAGTTCTATACTCTATATTCATTAATAAGACTAGTAATAAGATAACATATGGGGCGACAAGTCGTACCACATACAGACATCATCATAATTGCGGTGACAGTGCTTTCGGGCACTACTAAATCATTTATCACTTATACCGGAACATCTATGCTATGCTACGCTATGCTCCAGGCTATGCTATAAGAGTTGGGGCACATTAATATTGTGAGCCAAAATATATCCCATTATATGCTAGATGTTATTGAATATAAACGATCAATATGTGTCACTAATCACTAATGTATCGAAATAATAATTTATACCGTATTCTAATCCGAGTCAATCAATCAATCTGGCGACAGATTCACATAGCAGGAAGGCCCTAGGGCGGAACATATCAATCAATCAATCAATCAATACCTAGTCTCATATACCATTATAACACCAATTTAAAGCTAGTACCGAAATTGCATTCTTACAAACGTACACGTTAGATAAATTTCCCATGATGTTCATTAATTCATTATGGATCGACTAACCCGGCAGCCTTGCCGGCAGCCATTGCATCCAAATGGCGAAGGGCAGTCCATGCGTATACATTTAAACTAGTTGAGTGATCTCTAGAAAAAACGACCCAAAGACATGATCGGCCTAGGAACAGATCTAGAGAAAGACTACCTGTTGCCTCCCTGACCCCCCTTGCAGGCACAAGTGCCGGCCTCCGCAGTCACAGTGAGCATCAAGCTTTCATACGAACCAGCGGACGCCTTTTCGCGTCATCGCTGGCAACCGTTCACACCCAATGTCCTCCTCCTCCTCCCACATTTGCTCGAGCCACTGGCCCACGGCGGTAAATCCTCTTCCATAACTGACTACTCCATCATTCCCTCACACATGCATGCAGCACATGTCTCCTCTCCACCCCATTATTAATCATTCATGCATTCATTCACTCAAACGAGGCCGACCAGCCGGCAGTGGTATCGACCGACCCCATCTGCCAGAGGCCGTTTCGAATCCAGATCAAGTCAGCAGAAGCAGCAGAAGAAGGAAGAGAGGAAGAAACATGCACGGGTGCCCCTGAGATGCTACTCTCCTTCCCCTCCCTCCCTTCCCCCCCTGCAGTTTCGCTCCAACTTCCTCCCTGCACCCCCCTGCCTTCCCTTTCAGATTTGAATCCCCCCTGTGCTTCTCCTCCGTGATGATTTGGAGAAGAACCAGAAGGCCGAACGGCCCCCTCTCCCCTCCCTCCCGTCAGGCTGGACCCACCAAGGTCAGCCTCAAAACTTCCCATCCAGTCATCTGCGAGCAGAGGGGGGCTTGGGCTTAAGCAAGCAGGCTGGTCGAGGAGATGCGGGGGCCTTGGCTCGTCTCCCTCCCCTCCCTCTTCCTCATGCTGCTGCTCTTGTCCAAACAGGTCCATCACATGAAGCACTTTGGGAGGGGACACGTGTCCAAAACGAGCACCTACCCTTCCCCCCCCAGAGCGGGTGGAGGGGCCTCCAAAAGGCCCACCTCTCGTCTTGAGGCGAACGCGTGCGGCCTCATCGTCTTCGTCTCCCTGAAGGAAGGAAGGCAGGAAGCAATCAAGCAAGAAGGAAACTCAGAAAAAGGTATTAAGTATTTGGGCCAAAGACGGGCAAAAGTGCATTAAGACACACAAGAAAGAAAGGGACTGGTAGTGGAAGAAAGAAGCAGCTCGATGAACCGAAAAAGTTCGTCCCTCCATGGAAAGAGCCGATCGAAAGAAAGAAGGCGAAAGAAAGGAGACGACAGGCAGGGCAAAAAGAGGGAGCGGGAAAGAGGAGGAAAGAGTGGGGGAGTGGGGGACACAGGAAATGAAGAGAAGAAGCCGCGGATTTGAGGAACGAGAGAAGAGCAAATTCATGCAGAGCAAAATCAGTCCGCAACACACACGAAACCAGTCTAAACAGTTGGTGTCCACTCACCCACCCACCTACCTGAGGCTCGGGGACCTCCACATCGGAGAACGGGAAAGTGTAATGGGTCGTTTGATCTCCTTGGACCAAGGAAGGAGAATGCTGATTGTGGAGATTCTGCTTCTTCATCCCCACTCTTCCCCCTGACTTCTGTGGTACCTCTTCCAACCTTTCACTTACAATTTCCTCTTCAGCATCAACTTGATATTCCGTCTCCTCATCTCCTTTGGTGTTTTCTTTTGTCTCTTTCTCAGCAGACGAATTTTCATCGGAAGGAGGAGACGTGTTTTGGCGAAAGGGCCAGAGCCACTTGAGCACTGCGGCATTTTTTTTGTTCTCAACCGAATCGACCGGCTCCTTTTCTTTCGTACCCTCATCTCCTGTAGTCTTTTTACAACTTGTTGTCTCTTTCTCCTCAAGTCTGCCTTCCTTCTTCTCCTCCACCCCCTCCCCCCTTCTAGCAGACCCCTCCTCTTCCTCAGAATCCGACAAAGAGAGTACGGAGGGCTTTTCTCTTTCCTTTTTCTCCTTCTGAGACTGTCCCCCTCGAGACACAACTACGCCACGAAGGCTACTTCTCCCAAACAAAACAGAGGGGGCTGTAGTGCGAAGGGGGGGACCTGGGGGCGGCACCTGCTTACCTCCTTCGGCATCTTCCTCGTGTTCATCACCTAAAGTGGCGGCTGCCCATGCTTCCTGCTCATTGCAGAAAGATTCCTCAAGAAGACCAGGCAAATCACCAGGCTCATCCTCACCCTTGACTACCTCATTTCTGTCTCCTTTTTCTCTTTCCGTTGCGGGAGGTGTGAAAGACATGAGCCCTCCAGCTGACAGGCTGTTGAGGGTGGCTGGAGGGAATAAATACTGTATGTCTTTTCCTCCTCGTTCTTTTTTCTTTTCGTCCTCCTCTCTTTGTCGGGAAACAAAAGACAGAAGTGAATCGGCCTGTGGATCCAGCGCTGCTTCAAGCTTTTCGTCCTCCATCTCCCCCACCGTTCTGACGATGGAAAGCGGGGAGTCTGCAGGAGGCTGCTTCAGAGGGGGGGGCGGGGAGGGAGAAAGGGAAGAACGGGAAACAGTAGGAAAATCCGTGAGGAAGTTCTTCTGCCCCCCTTCTCCACTCACGTCACAGCATTTTTCTTTGTACTGCAACTTTTCAAAAGGTGTGGACTTCGAAAAGTCGGAAGAAGAAAAAACGTCCAAACAAGCGTCTGACAAAGCAGAGAACCTGGATGGCTGCATCAGCCCCCCTGGGTGTTGATCAGCGGAAGACGTACCACCCTTTTTTCTCTCGGCCTCATCAACGTTGCAGAGTGGGGGGGCAGAAGACAACCGGGAGAATCCGGGCATGCACCCAGAGTTGTATCCTGCTGCTCCCCCCCCCCCTCCTTCTGTGTGGTCACGATGAAGCGAGCGGCTTTCAATCTCTTCAGCCAGAAGAGAATCGGTTGAGGCAAACGGATTCAAATCAGCAAATTCCTTCCGGTGCCTGAGTGCGTTAAAATCTGTCACCCCCGTCTCCCACCGCACTTCCCATACTGCTGCTGCTGATGTCGAAGTGCATGGCTGGGGCGCATGTGGCACATCTTTGGTGGATGCTGCTGCAAGAGATCTGTCAAATCCCTTGATTGAACCAACACTCCCAGCAGACCCCTTGGGATCCTCCATCTCCTCCTCATGCTCATGATCCAATTTCTCTGCTGCTGTTGAGAAGCGAAGCGATGTGCCTCGAAGGGGGGAGGGGGGTGAGGGTGCCCCGTGAGTGGGGTCATTGTCTGCTGGTCCCCCCGACAAATTGGAACCCCGCCTCCCTTCCTCCACCTCGTCAGAGAGCACACCTTCTCGAGGTGTACCCTCCTCAACCCCTCCATCCCCGCCCCTCTGGTTATCTCCCACAGAGGGAGACGGAACCGTAGCCCCGTGCTCTTTTCCCGTCTCGTCTCGAGAAGAACGCAAACGACAAACGTCCTCTCGCTCTTGCTGGTCAGGGGAAGCGGCAAGAGGGGATCGATACCCAGTGTCCGCAATGATGGCGGCAGCAGTAGCGGCGCTGACTGCTGCGTGATCGTCTTCAGGAAGTACAGGGGGTTCAGAAACGCCTGGGACGATGACCGCGGTGGCGGCTGCGGAGTTGCGACGTGAAGGCCGCAGGGAGCTGGACTGGGAGGGCGGGCGCGGTCCTGGCGGACCAATATTCCCATTCCCGCTTGCACCCGTCTCGGCCAAATCCCTTAATCCTCCGATGGCTCCCGACCCCTCCCTACTCAGGGGAGGCAAGGGAGACCCTCTCTCGGCCGGCACGTCTGCAACAAAGGGCGAACCCCCACCTCCGGAAAGATTGGCAGTCAACGAATCGTTTGTGCCCCCCTCACCCCCGGAATTTGTGGCGGCTGCGTTTCCCTTCCCCCCCTGCCCCCCAGTCCTGCTGCCCTCTCCGGGACATGCTGATGCACCCGTCGCAGCAGAGGCAGCCTCTCCCTCTGTGCCCGTTTCTTTTTGTGTTTCCATGAGGGACATCTGAATGGCCCTCTGGAAATCCGCATCGTCGTCGTCGTCGTCATCGTAGAATCTTGCAATCCCACCGCGACCCTGCATTCATGCATGTGCCCAGAGAGAGACATGGCAGGCAGGCCAGACAAACACACATAAACACACATACACACCCTCACACTCACATGTACACGCAGAAACAAAAAACAACAGACGAGTGGTGGGTATGCGATGGGACTCAGAACCGAAGTCATGGAGAAGTCAGTCAGCAGTTCTCAAAGAAGGACAGGCACAAACAAAAGTAGTGTGGACAGGCCGCCCCGCGACCCATCACAAAAAAAAATGTCATCAGAGACGAAGAGAAAGAAGACCGAAGACACCTCGGGCGTCAGGCAAGTCCACACACGCCCACCGGCCCAATCTCTGGTGAATATTTTTGGGCATACGGGAGGAACAGAAGACAGCTAGGCGAAACGAAGAGAGGCGAAGAGATGAAGGCCAGAGAGAACAAGGAAGGAAACACAAGAACGAAGGAAGACACAAAATTCACGAAAAGAGAAAGCGGAAAAGAAACCAACAACCAGACTAAGAGGCATGCACAGAAAGAAAAAATGCCCACCCACCGCAGAGAAGTGGAAGTGCTGTTCTGGCGGCACCATTTCGTTGCGAGTCGGAGCACGGGTCTGTCTCTCCGGTCCCCCCCCGGGCCCCCCTCTCCTTTGTTCCCCCCCCTCGTTTCTAGGAGACTGGATGGACGTCGGACCGGGTCCCGGTGACACTTGTGGGAGAGGACTCCTGGCCGGTTGCTGCACGCGGGAATTCAGTGAGTAGACAGACAGACAGACGACAATTAAAGGAAGAAGAAAGAGCTAGGAGAAAGAAGTCACTTGACGGATAAGTGTCTGTTTAAGGACACCATTTCACTGCACGTCTTTTTCTTGTCTCTTTGTCACACACATGCATGAAAAACTTCCGTCACACTGCGGCTCTCCTCCCCCACCCCCTCCCTCTCACCTGTCGCCCCCCTCTATGGTGCCTCCCCCCCTCAGCCCTCTGTCTGTGTCTCCTTGCAAGCCGGCGCGTTTCAGCCCCTCCTGTTTGCACACGCAGAGCCTGCAGATAGACCAGAGCGGCAGCAGGCAATAAGCAGAAAGGTAGAGAAGAAAAGAAAAGAAAAGAAAGGTCGGGAACACAGGACCGAACGAACGAACAGTCCTCCGAAAGAGAAAACTGAGTGAGTGCATGTGTATTCAATCAGGAGAGAGAAAAGGAAGTCAGAGACGAAAAAGCGGACACACAGTCAGCCAGACAGGCAGGCTCTCATCGCCCCCACGCAGCTACGCCCTTCTCTCCTGTACTTCCCCTTCCCACCCAGCCCCCCCCCTCCCCCTACCTGCATGAAGAAGAGCGCGATCATGTCGTTGATGTTCTTTGGACGTGCAGAGTTGTGGTCGTGCTCCTCTCCGAGGGGCACCAGTTGCTGCAGGCAGCCGGTGGTCCATTCGTTCAGTCATCATGCAGTCAGTCGGTACATTCGCTTGAGAAAAGGGCTGGAGTTGCACACGAAAATGAGGTGAAAGAGAATTGCGAGACCCGGTTGAGAGCAAGGATTGTAGGAGGAAGAGAAGAAGGGAAAATAAATGAAGGGCAGTCATCGATCAATGCTTCTTCATAGATCACCTGCACCGAACAAAGCTTCTAAACACCTACTCTGAGAGAGACAGAAGGGGATGGAAGGAGGGAGTACGGAAGCCCCTCACTCACCTTCTCTCCTGCGTACTCCCTATGCAAATCCTCGGAGTGGTGGATGTCGATAAACTTGTCGCCCTTGGCACCAATAAAAAATGCTGCAAAAAAATGTCATGAGATCGTCAACGGCAGCGTATCTTACAAACAAGCTACAAAATGACGTGATCGATCCGATTGATGGCAGTCGTCACTTCATACCCAGCATTCATTAGTTCGAGCAGCAGCACATACAGCTCCGAAAGAGCTATACCAAAAGGCACAAAAAAAAATGGAGAAACCAGAAGGGAGCACGGAAAGGAGGACAGTCGCCTCAGAAGCAACACGGGAAAAAAGAAAGCGCAAAGAAAAATGACAACAGACACACGCGAGCTGTAGGGCATGACGTTGTGCCCAGTCCCTCTTCTTAAAAATTGCACAGCTTGGGGGAATCTCGATGAAAATGCGACTTCTTCGAGTGTGTACCGGTTAAAAGATGTCGGTTTATTCTTTGTCGCCAGAGACAAGAAGGAGAACGAACCACTTCCTTCCTTCCTTCATTCCCAAGAAGCAAGTCACCTAGAGACAGACCTACCTACCGGGAACGTAGGAGTGAGAGACGTGACGGATGGGCTGGAGGTTGTCGATGTCGAACTGGGCCCTCTGCTGAATTGAGCTCTTGATCTGTTTTTTTTTTTTTGCACACACACATACGCACACATACGCACACGCACGCACACACACACACATACGCACACATACTCACACGCACATACACACACACACACACACACACACACACACAACACACACACACCACACACGCATAGAGAGAGAGGGGGGGGGGGAGTGGGGGAGATCTCAACCCTCCACCTCCTAAGTCCCTTACACATTGACCCATTTGCTCTCGCTCAGGTTTTCTTAGTTGAGAAAGTCAAGCACTGCCGGGCAGTTTTGTCGGTCCGCCAGGAGCACGGCAGAATCCAACGGAACGAACGAACCCACAAACTCCGAGCAAAAAAACAACTTTCCTTCCTTCTTTCTCGACTCGACAGGACAAGCTAGGTGCTTTCAAGAGCCATTGGAAAAAAGAAATCACAAAGAAACGAGACCTGCTGCCAGCCTGTCTGCCTGCTGACTGACCATGCCAAGAGCCATGCCGACCACCCATTTCGGAAGACGGACAGAGACGTAAACCTCCACGAGCTCTTCTGCCAGAGTTCTGCAGCCGTGCATGTCAGACAGAACGACGGTCATCTCTCACACATATCAATACTCGCACCGTCAGGGGCAAGAGGGCAGCATTTCACTCGAGAGCAGGAGCAAGCAAAGAAGGCAGGCGCATTCCACGTCCATGAGAGAGAGAATTGGACCAACGACCAAAAAGTGAAGAGAAAGAGGCACGCTTCTCTGATCCCCACTCTTTCTGACCACACCAAGACACTCACTCCGCCCCCCCTCCCCCCTTTTTGCGATCTGCCTACCTAAGAGAGGAGAAGGGAGAGTCCAAGACCATCCCGGCTATCGAGGGATCTCTGTCTGCGTGCATCAAAGCCGTGACTGCAGAAGGGAAGAACAGAGGAAACCAGAATGATATCGGTAGAAAGAAACACCGATGCAGAGAAGGAAGGAGACAGACAGGAACGGGGGCGCACCCAGTACCAGGGGAAACGGTAGAGCACGGGAGCAGGGAAGAAGGAGAACGCCATCACTTGAACCTGCAGTCGCTTTTTCTTTCCAATGTATTTCTAGATGAATGTGTGCCACACACACATCTGAGTGGACACCAGGGCGTCTCTACGCTTTGTGTTTCGAACACCGGCAAGGCTTGCTGAAGAAGACGAAGAAAGGGCTCCCCGACCCTCACAAACCCTCTCTTCCTTCTCACCTGCACCCATCGAGCGGCCCCAGAGGCCTATGTAGTTGGTCGTCCCCTGACTGCGAAGATGCTCGATCACTGTCTGGAGGTCGTCCCTCTCAAACCACCCAAGAGAGACGTACTCCCCTGCAGGCAGGGACACACACAACCGATTGAGGAGGGATGCAGATGGATCGACAGAAATTGAAACTTCTTATTGCAAACCACCCTGCAAAGATAGATCTACTTTTCTGCGCCGGTGCGTGTGAAGAGACTTCATCGTAATCGCACAAACGCACTGACACATGGACAGACAGATTTTTCTGTTCCCTTCTTTCTCTCCAGACAGACTATACGGGTCTTTTTCTTTCCTTCTCTCCTCACGGACACAAAGACACACAAAGAAAGAAAGAAAGAAAGAAAGAAAGAAAGAAAGAAACACAGAAAAGAAAGAAAGAAAAAAAAAAAAGAAAGAAAGAAAGAAAGAAAACAAAAAGGATCAAAGATGCATATGATTTTTTTGCAACGGTTCTCACAGACACGCACACGAACATGCTCCAAAACTTATCACGCATAACATGGGTTGGCCAGAGCCTGACAAGTTGCTCACCGGCTTTGACCAGAACAATCTGTTCAATCCACTCATTCATTGCTGTCTTGTATGCAGGTGAAAAATTCGGGTCCGGGTCTACTTCTGTAAGCAGGCACGCGAGAAAGCAAAGAGAAAAAGAAACACGAACGAACCGAGCAAACGAAGTACACAACCGGAAGAAACAAAAAGACGGACGGACGGATAGTATCAAATCGAGCAAATGAACAAAAAAAAAAAAACGAGAAAACTTCAAGAAAAAAAAGGAAGTGCTGCAACCAGACAGCAAACCCACCAACTCACCATCCGATTTACCAGACCCCGCAAAGTCGAACCCGACGACTGTGATGTCCTCTGGCAGGAGAACTTTGATGGCGGTCACTGCAAGGCGAGGCAGGCACTCACGAGACAGACTAGCTGACAGAGAGCTCAAATGGTCTCACTTCACAAGCAACAAGCACCCCCCCGCGGAAAAAGAGGATGAAAAAAAAAAAAGCAACAAGGAAGGAAACGAGAAAGAAAGGTAGACGGATTGACGAACACGAGGCAGACAGGAAAGCCGAAGAGAATCCAACGCCGAGGAAAGGGCCTGTGCATCTATCTGCCTGGCAGACTTCAATTCTTCCCATTCCAATTAACCCGATCGATTGATTGATTGATTCATTCATTCATTCATTGATTGAAGGTCTATCTATCGATGGATCGACTCACAGACTGACTGACTGACTGCATTCCATCCTTGAAGAACAGTTTCCATGAAGGTAGATCACACAGGGCATCCTCTCTGCAGGACGCTCCCTGCACACATATACACACACAGACACACATACTATATGTTTCTTCTTCCCCCCCATTTTCTTCATGTACACAACAGACAGACAGACACACAGATATTCCAGAAACCAAGCCCCGGAAGCGCGAAGGAGGGAACAAAAAGTGACAAGAAAAGGTCAGAGAGGGGATCCTAAACGGGGGGAGAGGATAAACACGCACGGAGAAATCCGCTGACAAAATACGCAAATCCAGGCTTCCTGTCTGTCCAGACCTACCTGGGGCTACACACACACACACAGAGAGAGAGAGAGAGAGAGAGAGAGAGACAGAGAGAGAGAGGGAGAGAGAGGGGGTGGGAGAGAGAGAGAGAGAGAGAGAGAGAAGGAGGGAGGGAGGGAGGGAGGGAGGGAGGGAGGCAGCCGGACAGACTGACTGACTCCCTTATCGGTTGGAAGTGGCTGCAGTGGATCGTCATCCCCCTTGGGTTGGTCAACCGAAAGTCTGCATCCATCGATGCACTCACTTCAGTTCAGTTCAGTGGTCCCGCCTAACACGGCAAGAGTGAAGCAGCCACACAAATGCTCCAGGACAGGAGGAAAGAAAGAAGAGAGGAAACGAACGAAGGAAGGAAGGAAAGGAAGGAAGGAAGGAAGGAAGGAAGGGAAGGAAGGAAGGAAGGAAGGAAGGAAGGAAGGAAGGAAGGGAAGGAAGGAAGGAAGGAAGGAAGGAAGGAAGGAAGGAAATGAAATACCGCCGACCTTCACGATGATAAGTACGGTCCTCGAGAACGAACATCGTTGGCCCGAGGTCTTCAATCTGCACGCAGCGCATTCGTCCGGAGGAAAGGGAGGAAAACGGAGGGATAAAGAGACGGGAGAAGACGGTAGGTGGGTCCAAGCGTTCTGAGAGGACATAAGCGAAAAAACGAGGACACCATAGGAGAAGGGGAGGATCTACGAAGAAAAGAATGAAGAGATCAAGAGAGGAAGAAACAAAGAAAGACAGCAAGAGCGAAAACAGGGAAGGGGGGGAGAAGTGCAGAAAAAAGACAAAGCCGCGGAATAAAGATTCCGGACGCAATCGGGAAGGGGGCGTGGAGAGAAAGTGAACCGGGAGTGAGGGAGAGACTGCATATTAGCAAGAAGAAAAAAGTGTCGGGTGGACGAAAGAAGAGGTGGCACGTATAACTGGACCTCCAGCCTGAGCAAATAACAGGAAAATGATCTTTCCGAGCTCTCTGCTCCATTTGAAATTCCCAGAATGGCCAAAAAATGATATGCAACACCCAAGCAGACCCACGTCATACTCATCCCTCGGCGGCCTGATGATTGCTTTGTAGAGTTCCTGGTATTGTTCGTTCCACTGCAAGGCAAAAGACAGGCAGGGGTTTGTGAAAGAAAGCAGAAGGGTTCAGAGTCTTCCGAAAGCGACGGGGGCTCACCCGTGTCCAGAACGCCATTTTGGGTTCCGCACGTGAACTGTTGCCTTCTCAGCGGCAAGAAGATCCTTCACTTGGGCTACGCCTTGCCGAGCAGGTTTGCAAATCGCGAAGCCAAGGAATCGCGCAGAAGTCCACAGCATGCACCGGTGGCAGCTAGCTGATCGCCTGTCGTCCTCTTCATACGCTGTCTTTGCTCACTGTACACTGCAAGGGTTTCAGCCAGGACGACTCCCTGGACGAGGTTGTCAAA
Organism: Chromera velia; assembly: GCA_018398765.1. NCBI lineage: Eukaryota > Chromeraceae > Chromera > Chromera velia. The sequence continues at coordinate 20,729 of JAHBMJ010001421.1, forward strand.
TGCACGTCCAATGTCGTCAATCTTCAATTCTTCACTCAAGCCATCTCAAGCCTCGGTCGTGCATAGCTCGGTCATGGCTCGCGGTCAATTATAAGGCAGGCAAAATTCGAGTTTTGAGGGCAACTCCGAAATGGCCCGGAAAGCATGAGTTTTGGGTGATGAGAACGGCAATATCGGCTACGAAAACTCGAGTTTTGGGTCAGATCCGAAAACTCGAGTTTTGGGTCGGCGCGACTTCGTCTTCGATCCGTCTCCCAAAAGTTGATCTCCTCAATCCGGGTGCATGGCCAATGGAGGAAGCGGCTTGAATTTAATGGTCCAGACGTCAACCAAGACATTTTTTCACGAAAATGACGTGTTTAGGCGTAGCTGTGTCGAAGGGAGTCCAGTCAAGGCGATATTCTCGAAAGACACCGGCTTCATGCGTGACTGTTTAGAATCGACAGGCTGTCTTCGTTCGGAGGGCTGCAGGATTACTCCCATGATTTGGTTGGTCGGTTGGCGGTGGACGGGCGTCCACCGGGATATCTGGTAAAAGAAGAAAACAGGAAGAGAGCCTGCGAAGGCAGAGAGGGACATGAGTGTGTCCCTGCCTTCAATTTACTGACAGAGACAGATCGGAATGCGAAAATGGATTGCAGTCTCGGTCTTGGCTCAGCAGAATGTGCCGAGCATGCAGTGGAGCCCACCTGGTGGCTTTATGAGAGGTTCCCCAATGATTCGGGAATCGCCTGGTTTGTGACTGGGTTGGCCACCTTCATCATCTGCTACGTCTTGATCAAGATTTTCGTCAGTCTCTGAGTCCACAGGAGCGCTCCGTCTCGCGTCCTGCTTTTCAAACGATGTCTGATTCTCTACCTCGTGTTTTTTTTATTCGCTCCGCGTGCATGAACTTCCTTTCTGCGCTTCTCCCCTTCTTCTCTCTATCCTTTTCCTCTCTTTCTATCCTTCTTGCACCCATCCCACCCACCCACCCCATCTTCTCTCTCTAACTGGACTCTCTAGTGTCACATGAACGGAGACGATTTTTCGTTGGAATCATTTCTTAAGGTTTCAATCTTTTGCTGTGTGCGTTCCGTGCGTTCTCTCACTCTTTCTCACTCTGTATCTGTGTCTGTCTATGTATGTGTGTCTGAGTCTGTGTGTGCAGCCGGACACGCTGAAGCGACCCCTTTTTGAACGGTACGGTGCAGGAGCAGCAGCAGGAGTAGCATGTCTCGTTTCTCTCTTCTCTTCTGTTGTGCTGGCCCATTCTCTTTGTCTCCGTCTCCTTCTCCGTTTCTCCCAGATAACGGAAGCAAAGGGCGCGCGCAAGCTCTTCATTTTTGTTGGGTACTTGGGTGTTTGCGCTCTCGTCCCCTCTCTGTAAAAATTTGAAGCGGGGCCCGTGTCAGTACTGATCCCTTTTTCTTGCGTCAGACAGGGTTGGGCAGGGTGGGCAAGCCAGCCTGAGACAACAGACAGTTGCGTAAGTATGCACTTGAATGAAGGCACAAAAAGAGAAGGTGCGTGTGTACGCACACAGAAACGAACGAACAAAAACCATTTTGCCTGCGTGCCCCAAACATGGATGCATGCATGCAGCATTGGAGGGGCGAGGGTGACTGAGCAGATCGCGATGGGTTCTGTGATGCAGATGAGGAGAAATTCGATCCTCGATCCGAGCACGGACCTGGTCGGTCGGTTGGTCTGTGGGTTCATGAAAGAACAATGCATAGTCAGTTAGACACAACGTCTATTCCCGATTCAAACACTGACATCGTTTTGCTTGCTTCTCCCTTGGCTTCCATTTGGAGACTCTGGAAGGACCGAAAGAGTAAAGAGTCGCAAGAGCGGAGGAAAGGGTGAAAGAGGAATCGTGATCCAGCCGTCGGTCTCTTTTTCTGGGCAGCCGCCAAACAGAGGGTTTGCTATCAGTCTGCAGTCGGTACGCCAGTCAGTGAGTTCATCAATCAACTGATCAAAGAACATCTGTTGTTCATCTCTGTTTCCACCCACCCTGTCCTTCACGTTAGTCTCTTCTCATTCGCCTTCTTTCCACCCCTGTCTGAATGAACTTCTCTCTCCTCCCTTCACTTCTCGGATCTTCTCCCCCCTCTCCCGCCCTGCTTCCCTTCGTGCGTTCCTATTTTTTGTCCCCCACCTTTGCTTCTGTGTATGTCTCTCTGCACTGAATTCACCGCTTCAGCCGAGGCAAGAGGCCGCCCTCTACCTGTACCTCTATCAGCTGCTCCTGGGTCCCTGGTACGGTCCCCCAAGTGCGGCCCCCAGCTTCCGAGCTTTCAGGCGACACAGGCGGGAACACGTCGACCATGAAGAATTCTACCGGGGTGGGTGGGCGGATGGGTGGGTCTGCGTGTGTGCCTGGCTCTAAGATGCGTGCCTGCATGGGGGTGCGTAGATCTTTCTCAGTTGCAACTGACATTTCGGTGGACGAATCAAGAAAAAGCTGTGTACGTGCGTGCATCGTAGAAACATGCAAAATCTCACTTAACAGTTTGCGTGCGTGCAGCTTAGGTGTTTGGGGTTTGGTTGTTTCTCTCAGTCCCTGGTTCCTGCTGGTCTTCTCCATGCATGTTCACTTGTTTGTCTGGATGCTGATCGAACTCGGAACAGAACCAGCGGCATCATTTCCTTCCCACCTGGTAGTCCGCAAAGGCGTGTGTGTGTGTGTGTGTGTGTGTGTGTGTGCGGGTGTATGTGTGTGTGGGTGGGTGTATGTGTGTGTGTGTGGGTGTATGTGTGTGTGTGTGCGCGCGCGCGCGTGCAGCTTTCCGCTCTGCCATTCTGGTCCAAATGTCGTCGTGTGGAGTCTCCAAGGAGATGGTGGAGGAGGTAGCGGGACTCATCGACAGTGAGCAAGAAATTGAAAAGCAAAAGCAGGTGGGAATCTCTTCAGAATCCAAAGAGGGATGAGAGGACGACACCGCCTTTTGCCTCCCTCTGGCTCCTTCCTTAGTCATGTATCTATCTGATGTTTGATGGGTGGGTGCACTGCGACAGCTGCGCCTTCGTGGAGCTCAAGCGGCTTTCAGATAAATCTGAGGCCTGAGAGAGGCCGGACTAATCTGGGCTGAGGACGCGGAGAGGGAATCAATCGCCTCGATCGATCTGGAGTCTCGTGCTCAAGAGAGTGAGTAGCCAGACACGCACATGGGGAGGAAGGAAGTGCAGACAGAAAGCGACAGTCGTTCGTACTTGTTTGTCTTTGGAGAGGCACAGCTCCTTGTCTCCCCTATCTCTGTCCCTGCCCGTTGTCCTGTCTCTCTGTACATCAGTGACAAGCTGCACGAACACGAAGGGACCGGAGAAGAAGGAAGAGCATCACCAGGACAGCAGAGGATCAAAGGAAAAAGGAGGAAGAAAAAAAAAAACAGAGATTGTTGCATCTCACAGAGATGAAACGGTTGCAGGCGAAAGGAAGAAGGAAACAGGACTGCCAGAGTCTACTTGACTGTATTGAATATCACAAGGTTTGAATCCAGAGGAATGGAATGGGAGGTAAAGAAGCAGGGACGAAAGTCACTCAGCGCCGCTTTTCGTTTCTTGCCAGGTTTCTGTCTGCGTGTTTGCCATACATACTTTCATGCTTGACTTTTCTTTTTTTTTCCCGCAAGGCCGATAAAAGAAACCCAACGGGGAGGTAATACTCAAGGTATGTTCGCCTGGCTGAAAGATGTGTGGTGCTGCATTGGTACAGAAAAAAAAGTAAAAAAAAGAAGTCAAAAGTTTGTACGCGTGGCAATGAAATCGTCGTGATTTGCATAGATGATTTTGTAAATGCATTAAATTGCAAGACTGGAACATCAATTTCTTTGCGCTAGATCCGAAGCAAAAAAAAGAGATTTCATTTGATGAATACATAAGGAATATCGTGAAATTGAACGATACATGCATAGATGGAAAAAAGAAAGAACAATTAAGACTTTGCATTTAATTCAAGTTTGTTGGTAGATTATAGTGTAAAGAAATCTGTTATGATGATCATGATTAAATAATGATTTGGAGTTAAATCTTAGACCTAGCAACGCGAGTAAACGCGAGTAACTAAGCTACTGACAATTAAGGCTGTTGGGATAATCCAGGATACACTTTCATTGGGGGGCGGGTGGGAAAGTCTATATGCGAAACAGATTGAACCGACTCAATTCATATAATCAATATAATGAACCCTTTTTCTAGTCTTTTTTAGACACTCAGCCAGTGTTTTGGAGCCAGTTCTAGGTAAGACTATACACAGAAGCAACACCATCTCCTTCATTTTTTTCTCATTGAGATTATAATTAGGATTTATGTTCCAGTTTCCCTAGTGGTTCCCCCGCGGTCCACTGCCAGAGGTAGGCTTATTGTACCTGCGACACGTTGTACGATCTGTATTCTATATGAATTTAGACAATTAATCAGACAGGCTCATATCGTCGCAACTTCTCTTGCTTTGTTCAACAATATTTTTAAAACTTTATCTTTTGTATGCCCCTCTTCTACAGATTTTTTTTTTTGATTAAATTGTGATAATATGTGATGGTTAGGGGTTCGGCCCCGGTATGTGGTAGTATGGTACGTTCTGTAATGCGGAGGCCCAGTGTGTGGGGGTATATGTATGCGGGCGACGATGCAGCATGCACGGCATTCCAATCTGAGCGTAAATGATAATAATATTGTTTGAGGGCTCTGTATTAGTGAGATTAATTTTGATTTTTTTTTTTGCGTGCATGCATGCATGCACGCGTCTTCACAAAATAATTTAAATTAGATACAAAATTCGATCGAATTATGTATACGTACGTATATATACGCGTGTACGTATGTAAAGACTCGATCATGACTCGATCTCTGCGAAAGTCCGGCACTTCAAGCGCTTCTACACGTGCATGCTCAAGATCAAGACCGTGAAGACAATCTCCATTTTACGCCGTTCAATCCGCCAAGACAACAAGAGCAGACAAACTCGCACTTGAAACCGTGTCCCTGAATTCAGTTTGTTCGAGTCTCTCCCAAGGACCACCTTTGCACCAGCACTCTTCACGCGTCCCTCCCAGGTCACACACGCCACTCTCATCAGAAATGCAGGTGCTTGCCATCCTCTTTGTCCTCGTCGCCTTTGCGACCGGTACGTCTTGCAGAATCCGGTTTGGCACAAGAGGAGGGGATGGGTGTCTTCTTTGTGCCCAATGAATGGAACGTCATTTTTTTATACATATGTCCCACGCGCTGTTAAGTCTCTCTCCTCTTGTCTGTGCAGCTTCTCACCACGGCAAGGAGAAGCACTCTCTGAGAACCTCCAAGAGCGGGTAAGTGAGCGCTCTGCCTCATGGTTGAACGTTCAAAGAGGGCTTTGCGAAGATTGGGGAACAAACCTCTTGGGTCAATCTTCAACCGATACAGACATGCTCTCTGTATCTGCATTTAATTTTGGATGTATGCACGCCTCGTACTACATGCAGATCTCACAAGGGGCACCACCACAACAAGGTTGCCTTTGTTGGAGGAAAGAAGGTCCATAAGACATCCTTCGCAGAGACCCAGACCGCTTCTACTGGCACTTCTACTGACACTTCTACTGGCACAGGCACAGATGCAGCAACCACCACGAAGGATTCGGGCGCCGCGACTGAGCCCAAGCCGACTGAAGAGAAGAAAACGGAGCCCAAGAAAGACGCAGAGGCTCCTAAGACCACTCCTCCCGCCACGGCAAACAGAAAGGAGGCAGAGAATAAGGAGAAGGAGGAGAAGTGCGAGAAGCTCGCTGAGGATCTGAAGGCCGCTACTGGTAGGTGGTGCATGCATGGTTTTTTCCACATACATGTATTTGGTTGTCTTATGATTTCATCAACGAGTGCTTTTCAGGTATTAAGGTGCGCCTCTCAACCAACAGGAGTTAACAAGAAAGCTTCCTTAAGTTTTCTTTTCCCTCTTCTTCGCTTGTTTTCCCTTTGGCAGTGCATGAGATTGTGTCTTTCGACTTTCCTTACTTCTCCAAATTCTGAAGCCTGACATTGCAATTCCTCGCAGTTGTTGGGCTCAGAATTGAACTTTCCGATACAGCACTCGGCAGATGAAGAACGAAACAGCATCCAGCTTCCTTATTCGATTCGAACTCCCTCCCTCCTTTTCTCGGTGTGCAAAGATTTCACATTCCCCACACTGTGATTTACATCCTGTGATCATGCCCCCTGCTTCTTCCCGTCCCTTCTTTGTTTATTTGCAGAGGATGCAAAGAAAGAGGAGTTGAAGAAGAATCTGAACGATGAGAAGTGTGACGGAAAGACAAAGGCGTGCAAGAAGGCAGAGGAGGATTTGAAGAAGGCAAAGGACGAGAAGAAAGACAGTAAGTCGACTGATCGATCGATCGATCGATCGATCGATTCAGACACTCACCCAATCGACTTGATCACACCAAGACACTTTTTCGAGATAGTGAATGCATGGCAAACTGTGGCAAGGGAGCGATCTTGAGCTTCTCAGAACGGGAAAGGTTGTCCAGTCCAAACTTGCGCCTGGCCTTCCCATTTTTCTCCTGTCTTTTCTTCTTCTATTTTCCGTCGTGGTTCCCTCCCAGCCTTCCCCCGCCACCCTGCCCTTCGACTCTTAGCCTGTTTGTCTGTCTATTCCTCTGTCACCTATCTCTCTGTTCTGCGTCGTGTGATCATATTCACTTCTCTTCACCCCTTCCTTTGCTTTCGCTCGCCCATCCCCAATAAATTTTACGGCCTGCTTGGCTGCGCATTCATTACTTAACTTGGCTGGATGTGGTCACAAACCTTCGTGCCCCCTCCGATAGCGTGGTTCTTCTCTCCCCCTAAGCTCTCATCGATACAGTCTCAATGGGTTTTCTGCGCACTTTTCCTGTCTTCATGATTGATCTGCGTGCTCCTTCTATTACGAACCTTTGCTGCGAATGCTTCCTCGCTTCCTCCGACAGTCAAGCCAGCAAAGAAAAAATTCAGTCGATCGAGATAAAATTCCTCCCAACTTCTTTATTGCCCTTCTTCTACGCGCCTCTCATTCTTCCGACAGTGTTGGCAACCTCGCTTGTTTCCGCTCGCTCTCTCTCTCACTATGCCTCCCTCCTCCTGTTTCTGTTTGTCTGTCTCTCCGCATGACAAGTGTTTGTCTGCCTTTCTCTCTTTCTATCTTTCTATCTATTCTTTTGCTTGTCTGCCTGCTTGCCTGCTTGCCTGCTTGTCTCAGTGCCTGTCTGTCTGTCTCCAAGAAGAAAGAAAAAGACAGAAGAGAATGAACAAAGAGAAAAAGGGAAAGAAAAGAAGATATAGTCTGTCTCTCTGCCTACTAGCCAGCCTGCCTCTCGGATGATTTGAAGGCTTTGCATATGTATGCCTAGCTGCCTGCCTGCCTGGTTGTTTGCCTTTCCGTCTGCTTCAAAAAAAATAGTTTTTCTGCCTTCCGCGCCCCTCTCTTTGACCAATTCTCAGGGAGGGAGGCTCTTTTCCTCCATCGGCGTCCGTGTAGCTTCCGTATCCCCTTCGAGTCTACCGAGCGTCTGCCTGCTCGCTCGCACAGTGTGTTTCTTTCTGCTCCGCGCCCGGCATGTGTGTCATATTGTGTCCTCTTGTTCTTTTTCCCTGGTTTCATCTCCCATCTCCCTTTGCTTGCTTCCCACCCTCCCCTCCCCTGCAGCAAAGACCCTCGAGGAGACCAAGGACAAGGAGTGCTCTGGAGGCTGCGCTCTCAAGTCTTCCTTTGCCCTTGTTGCCGTCCTCCTCGCTTTCTGCTTCTCCAGAAATTAAAGGCCCTCCCCCATCCCGCCGGGATCGGGCGATCAGAGACGTACAGGTGCAGAGAGAATGATTACTGTATGGGGAGGGTAAACGAGAAAATGGATCGACAAAATTAGAAGAGAAAAGAAAGGAGATGTGCAACGGTAACAATGAAGATAACTTAAGTAAAAACAGTAAAACACAAAACAGAAAAGACAGGCCCATATTCCCTCTCCGCTCCAGCAGCACATTCTTTCAATTTGGTCTTTTCCTTCCTCAATCAACTGGCTTCCTTCTTCCAATCTTGCATGGAGGATGGCGGTGCTGCAAGGGAAGGGAGGAAGACTGTTTGTGAAAAAAGAAAAGAAAAGAGACACACGAAACAATGCAAAGGGACAATTGAATCAAAAGGACGGCCCAGAAATGCCGCACCGCCCTTGGAAAAACTTCTACTGATCTCCCGTGGAAGAAATATAAGATGAATACGGATTCAAACGAAGACGGCAATTCATTTAAAGGCTCTGAATGCAAAACGAGGCGGCATCGCTGCTCGATCCCTGTCCCTGTTCTGAACGAGATCGTCACAAACACAATTCAGTGAAAGATGAGCAGGATGATTCAACTGAAGTCTTACTAAACACAACTGAAAATATAAATTTATGATAGAGTGATTCACACATACATTATAATGATTTACTACTAATAATCAGGCATTAACATGTGCTAGAACATGTGTCCTAGCATATGTGTTAATTAACTTTTATTCAATCATATTTTTTGCTAGATTTTGAAAACGAATTTGGGGATAAAAATAAGATATTGTTAGAAGAGTTGTCTTCCAAACTATTTCAAACCAATGTCATTATAAGCATAGCTAGCTAAAAAATAATGATCAGGTTTAAATTATGATTATTCAACTAAAATGTGTACGTAATGTGGATAAAAAAATTTTAATTGTACTGTGTATATCTGATAATTGTTTAGGTTTTCTTCTAATCAACTAACTTTTTGAATCTAGATTTATTAATTCACATCTATTACATGTTTATTTAAGCTAAATTGTGTTCCTGCTTGTTGTGCAACGATTCCCTTTTGCATTCGCAGTCAATGCCAGTCATGTCTGATGGTTCTCTTGTGTAACGATCTATAACTTAATTTGTTTTCATCCTTTTTGTAATCTTGTCTGGTATACAGCCATTTTGAATTGTTAACTTTATGTAATGAGATTCATAGGTTATATCTCATGTATGGACCAAAGAATTCTTCTTATGCATTCCCTAGTAGCTGAATGACAAGAAGGTGTTCATACAACTTTATATAAGTTTTTTCGGGGGGGGGGTCTGGTTTATGTACTATTATGTACAGCACGTCCCAATACGTCCCAGGATCGTTGTCCCTAGATACTAGGACTCAGTGCGATTATTATTATAGTGCGACATAAGGTGCGGCCTTTTGATTGCATCCTAGTTGCGAAAAAAGACTACATGAGTTGCGACGAGACGCGACGAGACTGCTGGAGACCGAGGAGACGGCCGGATGGAGACGGCGGAGACGGCCCCTTTTACTTACCAGGATGTTTCACATGCCTGTTGTTGATACCATTTCATACCGCATGTGACAGAAACCCGCCTGCACAGGCATGCAGTCAAAGAAAGTGGCCATTTGTACATACTCGGACTGATATGCAGCGTCACCGTCCCCCCCAGGAGATTTCCATACATGTGTGCACTTGGCCGGCATGAGACAACCCGACACTACGAGCGCGGGAACAGATCATTCCTTTCCCTGTGCTGAGGAAGTGTAAACAAGTGACAGCCAATCCGATCGATCCCTCAATAGCTCAGAAGGCTGATCATCAGCAGTTTGTTTACAGCTACAAAGCAGAAACAATGAGCCTCCCCAAATGGACCCCCTGCCTCATTGTCGGAGGGGGTCCCGTTGGTATGACCGTCTCCCTTCTCCTTTCCAAGTTGAGAGTGCCCCACACAATTGTCGACAGACGCGACAAGCTCCCAAGTCACCCACAAGCTCATTACATCAGCAACAGAACGATGGAGGGTTGGTCTGCTTGCCGGTCGAGAGAACTGAACTTCCGTTTGAAACAGCATGATTGGAGTATCTCTATCTTTGTGCACTCTTGCATTTGCCCGTCTATGTCCTCCTCTCTCTGCGTTCCTGTGTGCAGACCTGTATGTACACTTTTGCATATGCTTGCCAATAGTCATACTTGTGTGTGTGTGTGTGTGTGTGTGTGTGTGTGTGTGTGTGTGCGTGTGTGTGTGTGTGTGTGTGTGTGTGTGTGCGTGTGTGTGTGTGTGTGTGTGTGTGTGTGTGTGTGCGTGTGTGTG
>JAHBMJ010001422.1:2500-23166 GCA_018398765.1 Chromera velia
TGAATCAATCAATCAATCAATTAATCAATCAACCAACCAATCAATCAATCGTTGAACCTTGCTTCTCATTTTCATTGCCTGTGCGCATGGTGATGATGAAAGGATGACTTCACGAAACGAACCTCTGCAGACATAAAGGCCAGAAAGGAGACGGAGGACGCCGCAGCAGATCTTCTGTCCAAAGTTCTCGACGCTCCTGCATTGTCCTTCTCTTCTTCCTCTTCCTCTTCCTCTTCCTCTTCTTCTTCTTCTTCTCTTTCCGAGAAGCAGAAGGTGACGGGGAAAAGGAAGAGCCTGGAGCTGACGGGAGAGGATGTCGCTGTGTGTCTGAACGCCCTCGGAGGTATGTGACTCTCTCTTAGGGAAGAGGAGAGCTGGACAAGCATGCGGGCAGGCAGAGAGACAGGCAGGCAGGCAGGCAGACAATATGCGATCACGTCTGCGCCCCCCTCTCTCTCTGTGTATGTGTGTGTATGTGTATGTATTGCTCCTGCGTATGTGCATGTGTGCGTATATATGTATGTATGTATGTATGTATTGTACATACGTACCCACTCCCCCCCTCTCTCTGTGTGTGCATGTATATGCGTGACTGTCCGTGTGTGTGCGCGTCCGAGTGGGTGAGTGAGGGATTGTGTGGGCGTGGCAGGTGTGTGTATGCTTGAGTGTTTCTGAGTGTGTTGATTTGTGGATTGCTGCATGATGTGGGTTCGTTGTTTGTTTGGGTGCAGCCGCGATCTCTGACGACTTTCTTGTGAGGGGTGCTGAGAGGCTCGGGAATGTGAGTGTCTATCTGTCTGTCTGTCTGTTTGTCTGTGTTCCAGCTCCCGCCCCCATCCCGGTCTCTACAGACCAACAACATCAAGACCCACACTCCCAAGAAGGGATGGAGGGGGAGCTCCCATCCCCCATCACACCTGGATCCGCCCCTTCCCTTTTACCCCACAGCGAGCGCGCAAACAATGGGTCCACGTATGACTCACCGTCAGAGCAGGAGTCCTGAGGAGAGAGAAGAGGTTTTAGAGAAGGTTCAAGGCCCAACTGAGCACCGTCGCTCTTTTGGTATGGGACTTTGGAGAGTTTCGTTACCGCCGAAAGAGTCCTCCCGCAAGATACGAAGACACAACATCAGAAGAAATCCCCCTCCGCAGGGACGCCCCCCCACCCCCCCACCCCTGTCTAAAGAACATGACGGTGCCGGTCCCCACGTGCAGTTTTCTTTTTTCGTTTTGTTGTCATTTTTAATTTTTGTTGGTTTTTCTTGCCTTGTTTTCTTTTCTTCTCTTTCTTGTCTTGAGTGGAAAGCAGCAGAGGAGTAGCGTGTGAAACCAGTGATCACGTGAAAGTCTGTCGGGAGGTGGAGAGGCAAGGGGCGCTTAACTTTCACCTTTCGGGCCCCCTGCCCACTTTGTCTGAGTTGTCGTGATGTTCCTTTGTCTTTGTTGCTTTCTTTCTTTTTGTCTATTGTGTCCATGAAGAAAAGAAGGGAGAAGAAGAAACATATAGTCTGTCTGTCTGTCTGTCTGTCTGTCTGCCTCTCTGCCTGTCTGTCTGTCTGTCTGTCTCTTTGTTTGTTTGTCTACCTGCCTTTCTGCCTGTCTGATTTGCCTGCCTGTCTGTACATGGAGAAAAGGTGGCAGAAGAAGAAACATATAGTCTGTCTGTCTAAATGCGATGAAAAGAGAAAAAGGCCTTCAGGCAAGGCAACAAGAGACGTGCCTGATGCGGGCGGGGCGCCATTCCGGAAACAAAGAATGCCTTCAGGCTCTGATGGGGCGCCAGGAGACGGCACTGTGAGATCTCTCTCGTGCGTTCTCTCTGTTGCCTGGAGAACACACACACACACACACACAGAGAGAGAGAGAGAGGGAAACACACACACTGTCTCTCTCTCTCTTTCTTACACCCTCAAACACCCACGTGCACCGAGTGTCATTCCCCTGATGTACATGTGTGAAAGCAGGTGACGAATGAACTTTCGCCTGTCGCTGCGGCGACTTTGTTTGGAACGGTCGCGGTGCGCATTCAGCGTCTTCGTGTTCGGGCGCTGAATGAGGGTGAATGGGGAAGTGGAACTGGAGAGGCTCTTCATCTTCAGAAGGGCGAAGCATCATCGCAGCGTTCTTCTCCTTTGTCTTCCTCTTCTCTGTCTTCCGCTTCTTCTATCTCATCGTTGGAAGCTCTTCAAAGGCTTTCGTGTCTTCTGGAAGAAGTCAGTCAGTCAGCTGATGCTGCTCAAACTGAAAAAGAATGTGACCACAAAGAAAGAACAGGAGAGTGAGTGGCATTTGGTTTACGGGATATTTCCTTCCCCGTGACAGCTTGCTTGGTTCCTCCCTTCCTTTCGGAGTCATGCTGACCGATCGAATGAGGTTCCATTATGAAACTTCTCTCTCTCTGTCTTCTGCCGTTTTGATTCTTCCTTTGTCTCGGCGGCATTTCGTTTCTTTTCCTTTCCCCAGTCTTTCCCGATTTCTTCCTTTATTTTTCTTGTTCAGTAAGAAACAGTGTCATTGGGGACTGATAATGTCCACGTATACGTGTTGACCGAATGTGCGTCGATGTGTGCTCTTTCAAGAAGAAACTATTTTTTTGAAGTCTTCTCTCTCTCTCAACACGTTTCCTTCGTCTCTGCAGAGATTGGCTGACGGGGCTTCAGAGCTCCTCCACAGAGACGCCGAATTATTTGGCAAAACGGCGCTGGCAATCTGTGAGTCAGGTGTTGATCGCCTTATCGTTCATTCCGTTCGCCCGCTTGGCTTCCCCTTCGACTCTCTTTTTCCTCTTTTCGCTCCTTGCCACCTTTTTTTTTGCTTTTTCTTTTCCTCTCTCTCTCTGTCTCTCTCTCCCTCGCGTCCTTTCTCTCTCTACTATTTTGCTTTCTTGCTTGTTTGAGTTCTTGACTGCCTTGGAGTGTGTTCTCTTCTCTTCTTTTGCTTGCCTGTCCTGTTCTGATCTTGCCTTCTCTTCCTTTTGCCCGCTCCTCCATCTCAGGAGCAGGGGAGGGGAGGGGAAGGGAAAAGAGTCTGCATGGAAGGAACCAGATGGATGGAAGGAGAGAATTAAGGGGCAAGTGAGCGAAGGAAGGAAGGAAAGAAGGAAGGAAGAAAGGAAGGAAGGAAACTGTCGAGATCCGTGCTCCGTGCCGGGGTTGCCTGCCTGCCTGCATGAAGCTTTCCGTCAATGGAAATCGTTTCTCTCTCACACACTTTTCTGAGCTAAATTAAATGACTGAGGGTGCAAAGAGTCATTCTCACGTGGTTCTTGGTGGGGTTACGAGCCAACACAAAAAAACCTGGCCTGGAGTTGCCTGCTTGCCTTCCTATCTGCCTGCCTGCCTGTCTTCAGCATATTCCGGCACTTCGCAGAGGACTGTGAGCTCATTCGAGGCCGTCACCAGGGCGGGCGTTCACTCCAGCACCATCCCTGTCTCAACAGTGGGTCTCTCTCCTTTTTTGTTTTCAGTGGACTTCTGTTTGTTCGTCTTCTGTCCGTGCAGCGCTTCCTGCCTGCCTGTTTGCTTTCGTCTTGGCCTCTCGGACATGCAGACTATACCTGGGTCCGTGAAGTGAATTGAAGCAGGCTAAGGGCCAGACAGACACCAGTATGGCACACCTCGACATAGCGAGTATTCGCATTTTGCTTGCACATCGTTGAAACCGAAGCTCATGCTGGTGCGAAGTCTTCGATTGGCCTGAGCCTTCACGGAAAGCTGTGAACCCTTCCTTTGCTGTCTGTCTGTCTGTCTGTCTCTGTCTGTCTGTCTGTCTGTCTGTCTCTGTCTGTCTGTCTGTCTGTCTCTGTCTGTCTGTCTGTCTGTCTATCTGTCTGTCTGTCTGTCTGTCTGTCTCTCTGTCTGTCTGTCTGTCTCTGTGTGTGTGTGTGTCTGTCTGTCTGTCTCTCTGTCTCTGTCTGTCTGTCTGTCTTGCTCTTTTTCTCTTTCTTTCCTTCTACGAAAGACAACGAGAATATGATTGACCCAATGAACAATAAAATGCATTACTTGACACTTCGAGGTGAGCTCCTGGCGGTCTATTTCCTGTGAGCATGAAGATAATTGAATAACAGTGACTTCGCGTGGTGTGTCCATATGTTGTATGACACCCATAAGAAGATTCACTCGACGGACGCTTCTCCCTGATGGATGGATGGATGGATGGATGGATGGATGGATGGATGCAGTTTTGTGATGCTGTGTGGGCCCTCTCTGTGATGGGCATCGACTGCGGGGACGTGCTGCAAGGGTTCGCGGTGGACCTCCGCCTCCCTCAAGTCGAGAGAAGGAGGATCCCCTTGTTGGTTGGTCTCAGAGGCATCGACAGACAGAGAGACTTTTTTTCGTGACCGTCTCTTCTTATCACGTATTCGCAAATGGACAGCTCTCTGTTCAGCTGCAAAGGGAACAAAAAAGGGTGTTCCTCTCTGTCAGGCTGACTTCGCGAGTCTTGCCTGTCCGGTGTGTGGCCACTGCATCGGTTTGCAGTGCACACACAGATACACAGACAGACATATGCAGACACACACAGAGACACACACATACACACGCACGCACGCACGCACGCGCGTACGCACGTGCACACACATGTCCGCCTCTCGATGTCATACTAGCTGTGTCTCTTCCTGGCTGACTGCCTGCATTCCTGCGTCTGTTTGTTTCCACATTGATGTGCAGGCGTGGGTGATGGCTGCAAACGAATTCGAGTCGGTGACTTCGTGGTCTCTCCTCATCTCCAGGTACCTGGATTCTCTCTCTCTCTCTCTCTCTCTCTCTCTCTCTCTCTGCCCGTCTCTGTCTGTCTGTCTGTCTGGTCTGTCTGCCTGTCTGTCTGTCTGTCTGTCTGTCTGTCTGTCGGTTTGCCTTTTTCTGTCTCTCTCACAGAAAGCTCTTTTGAGTCGATTTTTATTTTCGTCCATTTCTTTTTTGCTCGCTTTGGCCACCTATCGATGTCCTTTCTGACTTGCCTGCATGGCTTCATCGTCTTGATTGATCGGTCTGCCTCCCTGTCCGATTGATTTGTTCTTGATCTACCGAATGTTGCAGGGTTCTGTGTGACCCCCCCCGTGTGTGGTTCCTTCTCCAATTTCGTGCACTGATCCGTTGTTCTTTCTTTGTGACTTTTTTTCGCCTCTCTGCGCATCCAACCATCCTTCCATCCATGCAGGCTTCTCCGCAACCCCGTGCCCCCTTCAGAGATGGATCAGGCGCTGCTCTATGAAGCGCTCACGGTAAGTCGGTCGGTCTTGGCGTGAGTAAACTGACCTTCCTTTCACCCGTTCGCGCTTCTGCCTTTCGTCTGCGTTCTTTTTGTTCGTGGGTGGGTGGGGAGGGAGGGAGAGGGAACGGGGGATGCCTCTAGAAGACCGTACGGGTCTGTCTGTGTGGGCGGTGTCCTTCCTTTCTTGTCCTCGTTTCTTCCTTCCTTTTTTTGTTGGGTGGTTGTGCTTCAATCTTATTGTGCTGTAGGCCAAAACACCTGGGAGAAAGGCAGAATGAATCAATCAATGAATCGCTGTGGTGAGTCGGTTTGTCTGTGTGTCTTTCTGCCTGTCGTTCTGTCTCTGTGTGTGTGTGTGTGTGTGTGTCAGAGAGAGAGAGGAAGAGAGGGAGTCCCGACTGTGCACTCACTCACTCGTTCTGCTTGCAGGCTGCCAGGGTGTCTGAATGTCACAAGCCGCCCTCGTCCCCCTCTAGTCCCATTGGAAAGGCAGAGCGGCTCTTCCTGCAGAGCCTGAAGCCTGCGTGGCAGAGGAGAACTCTGACGCCTTCGCCTTCCTCCTCCGGGGAGGGCGGACACTCAGGGCGGAGTCTGAGTGAGAGCCTGCAGTTGCACCAGGCCCTCCTCAGGCACTATCCTGACGCAGTAGCTGGTCGGTTGGTCGGTTGGTTGGTTGTCAAAAGTGGATGGGGGGATGGCGGAGGGAGAGAGAGAGACAACACATGCAGAGAGGATGGGCACATGAGAAAAAGGAAAGGAAAATGCAGAGGCGTGCGTGTCCATCCCTAGATGCATATCGACAGATCGATAGATCACTCACTCTCTTCCTCTGGGCTTCATTCAACTTTTGCACGGTCCGCTTGTTCTCTCTAGAAGTCTTACATGAACTTCCCTCCCATCTGAGCTTCCCTCGGTATTTGTTTCTTTTCTTCGTCTTCGTGGCTTCTCTCCCACGGCCACAGTAAATGCGTGCATAGTACGCGTATGCAAACGCATTTGTGTACCTGTGCGGGTGTGTGGATGTATTGAGCGGTCATGCAGGAGAAATGGACAGCGCCGATCTGTACGTGAAGCCGCTGTTCATTCCCTCCAAGCAGCTCATCGTCGATCCACTCTCGGAACCGGTGGTGCATCCGGTCAGCGGGCGGGCGGGCGGGTGGTTGGGCGGTTTTCGTTTTTCCACCTTTCGCTCTCTCTCGGTGTGTGTATATACACACACACACACACATATATGTGTGTGTGGGTGTGTTGACGTTATGAATGAAAAACGCTGCCACCAAAGAAGCAAGACAGAAGTCGATTTTATGGTCTGCCAGAGAGGGAATGCAGCAGAGGAAGCCGTACTGGGCATGGACAGAAGAAGATTCTTGTTGCACTGGTGAAGAGTCGCTTTCTCTTTCTTTCTTTCTTTCTTTCTTTCTTTCTTTCCTTCTTTCTTTTCTTTCTTTCTTTCTTTCTCTCTCTCTCTCTCTCTCTCTCTCTGTGGCGCCTGACGGTGATTGGTGATTTCGATCGAATGGTTTAAGACAGGCGGGCAAGCAGGCAACCAGGCAGGAAAACCGAGTCATGCAGAGCAACCCCACACATGCAACGAATTGACCAACGAACGAACGAACGAACGAACCAATTGACGAGCGCATGTCTGCAGGCCTCTCGACAACTCCACGGCTCGGTCAGGCTGCGCCACCGCAGTTGGGAGTGGATGGGGTATGCCGTGCTGCCGGTGACTGAGGCCTCTCTACTGAGAGACGTCAGAGGGCCCGGGGGAACCGCGGGAAGACCTGCGTCATCCTCAGGAAATGCCGTGGAAGGGGAAGGGGAATGGGTCGATGTGGACGCCATTGCAGGTGTTCTGAAGAGAGAGGTCGAGAGGGTTTATGCGATGGCGAGGGCTCACAGAGAATCTTTGGGGCATGGGGGCAGCAGTAGTGCTGTCAGGAAACGGCCAAGAAGCAAAAACTTGACGGGGGACGGAGACCACCAACAGACTCATCAGGGTGGGGGGAGAAAGAGAGGAGGTCAGGGAAGACCGTCGCAGGAGCTACAAAGAAGTCGCGCGACGAAGGCTAGTACAGAGGTCCCTACCTCTTTCTCTTCTACAGACCTTGTACGCCCGTCGCAAGCAAAAGCTAAAAAGCCTGTTTTGTCTTCCACAGGTCTTGTCAAACCTTCACAAAGCCTTGCGTAAAGTATACAGAATAACTTGGCTGGCCTCACAAAATTTATTATTCAATATTTTTAAAAAAATGTTATATACTTTCTGATATTACTTTCATACGTTTGAAATCATAAGATGTCTTCAAATTAATTTAGTTTTAGACGAACTTACGGCGCAAAGTTATCGAAACGACACGCTACTTAGGCTACGAGCTCTTGGTAGTTACGATGGTCTGGTAACGGGCCTAGCAACGGGTAGCCATGATTGATTCATTGATTGATTGATAGGTTCCGCACTAGGCCTTCCCGCTATGTCAATCTGTTGCCAGAGCTAGCAGGGTGGCCATCGTCATATATACCATTATGATCTAGCTTATAATATTCTCCGCGGGGCTTCACTGCCGCTTCAGTCGTAAAAGCTAGTATAAAAGTCTTGGTACAGACAGCGCTCACTAATTTCAGTTTGAATGATATCGCGTAGTAGATCTGATAATAGATTGCGTACTATATTATATCGCATGGCCACTTTTTTATGATAAAAAATGCCTAGATATGCTAGTATATATGGGATTGCCACTCAAAATCAGAAATTATTTTATAATTTAATTGATCTAGAATTTGATATAAGGCCATAGTGCCACTCAAAAATTTAATCTTGAAAAATGTTTCCACGAGCAGCTCAGAGTAGCTTGAATTGTCGGGGTGAAACATTTGCTTTCACCTTTCAATTAAGTCGCAGAATCTGGTGCAGAAACTCTGGATCTAGCTGTTTGCCGCATGCATACTGAGAGGCAGCCTAAAGAGGCATGCAGCAAAGGGTCACACAACTGTAAATTCATAGTACGTCAGCACTTGATGGAGCGCGTCGTATGCTTTTTGAGAAGGATCCTTGCCCTTTCCAAAGAGAGAAGAAGTCAAATTCGAAAAAGTCATTAACCCAACAGACTTCTTTTCCGACTGCTCAGCGGCTTTCTGTTTCAGTAGGTCTTTCTCGCCCCCGGTTGCAGCGCCCAAGTCCCCCCCTTCCCGCAAAAGATACAGAGAAGGGTGATGGTCGAATCCCTTCTCGAAGTTTGGAGTCAGGCCAACAGGGTCAATAAGCAAGTCGTCTCCCTCAGCCTTCACTGCCAGAATGTTTTTGGAGTCTCCATTTAAGTGGGTCCCGAACCACTCAGAAAACTTTGCGTTACCTGGCTTGGCGTTCCCGAACGCAATCACGGTCACGTCAGACAGGCACCCTTCGTTCTCTATCAGCTCATATGCCACCAGATTCGACAGAGCCCCTCCCATAGAAAATCCAGTCAGGACAATGTCCCGATTTCCGTGTTCCTTCAGCCTTTTCACAACCACCTCGTTCTTTACGATTTCTTTCGCAAATCCCAACAGAGAGGCGTTGCGGTTGTCTTCAATTCCTTCCGACCCAAACTTCAGACCAGAAAAAACGAATTCAAGAGGCCCACGAGGGTTGAAATACGGGAACACGAGGAATAGACGGCCGCCCCCTGCACCTGCGGGCTCTTCTTCTCTGAGCAGCAGACAAACGAGGTTGGATCCGAAGTCTACCTTGTCCAGCAACGAAAACTTGAGGGTCACCACCGAGCCCACGTCTTTTGAGCTGCGGGTGAATGAGAAAGTCTCCCCGAGCTTCTGCCTGGCCAAGAGGCCAATCAGACGCATACACGTCACCGCGATTTCAGGGACCGGCGGCATGCTTCTTATTTCGTCGTCTTGGACGGATCTGTTGGTCAAATCTTAATTCTGACAGGAGAGCTCTTCACTTGTCGAAGCGATTCAAAGGTTCGTACCTTGACATTAATATCCCAGCCTGGGCCTGTTGGCGCAGCTCCAGCTCGTGTCAATGATTCAAGGAATCGAAGGTCATTGAAAGATGTGTGTAACGTACGTACGTGCGAACGTGTGGATTCAAGGGCGGATGAATCGGCTTTTCGTAACTAATAGCCGATTTTTGGATTATGTTCGGCTGCATGTCGCGCGCAATGCGCGCGAGAAGTTAGTTCAGCCGTCTCCGGCCTTCTCTTCTTCGATCGGTCCGCGATCGATCAGTGTCTCTTTTTGCTCGAAGCCACCCCCCCATATCGAGATCGAAGATGATCGAAGGGATTCATGGTGTTTCATCGATCTGTGCAGATTCCAGACAGATATTCTAACCAACTGTGACAGACAGACAGACAGACAGACGGACGGACGGACGGACCCCGATTTGACCTCTGTGTCAGAGTTTCCCATAGAGTGTCTGGTTTTCATTCCGCGACCTCTAAATTACGATTCGAAAAAGACGGTGAAGCCATCGAAGCACCGGTTCCAGCTGGGGACTTGTCTGTCACTCCACTGGCGGGAGCAATTAAGCAAAAACTTGGGGAGAGAGGGAAAAGAGGAACAGGAGCGACAGAAAGAAAGCGAGACGGGGGGTCCGAGGGAGAGAAGAAAATGTCCAGCGGAATTCATGATAGTTTCCCTCTTCCTCAACAACCAGGAGGAGGTCCCCTGTCCGGGGATCTGGCCGTGCAGGGGACGACTGACGACGCCGCGCTCAGCAAACTGTCAGTTCTGCCTTCTAGACCCTACAAAATCAGTGGGAGGTCAAGTACACACTGCAAGGATGGTGCATGCACGTGCTTTGACAGTGCAGGGGACGCTGACCTGAAAAAACTCTCTGTCTCTCCCTCTCTCTCTGTACCCGTCTCTCTCGGAAGTCCTGAGGTGTTCTTCTGTGTAACGCAGGCCCCCGGCCCCCAAGTCCGATTTCAGGATGAGTGTCAATGTTTTCTTATGCACCTCAGCCGTACAAGTGCTCTCAACCACTTCAGTCTCTCAGCGCTGATCCTCACTTGCTCGCTTTTCCGGTCCTGTTTTCTCTTGTCCTCCGCATGTAATGGTTGCCGACAGACAGACTGACAAGCAGACGGACCGATTGATGAATGAATGACAAATCGAGCCGCTGCTGGTTTTCTTTTTCTTGTTCGGTGTCAGACAGATTCTGTGATGGCATAGGCGAGGAAACATATTGGTGTGTGTGTGTCTGTGTGTGTGTATGTGTGTGTGTGTGTATGTGTGTGTATGTGTGTGTGTGTGTGTGTGTGTGTGTGTCGTTTGGTGGGAGCATCTTACTGTCTCGACCTTCCCATCTGCCCCCATTTATATTTTGCCGTTGCCCCCTCACCATGCAGATCTGCCATAAATGCGGGGTACTACGAGGACCCCTTCCTGAAGCACTTCTGCAGCAGGGCCGCCAGACGCTCACCCTTAATCAACAGAGGTAGGTGGTTGTTTGCGTGCGTGCGTGCATGGGTACAGAGCTCTGTCTGTCTGTCCCTCTGTCTCTCTCTAGGATTAGGATTAGGATTAAGGTTCCGAGTTGCCCCGCAGTCCACTGCTGGGTGTCGACTTGCACCTCTACCTGTCTGCCTACGTGTGCAGCGCATTCTTTGATGGTCTTCGAAACCCACAAGTGACAGACACTGGTTTTGGTCACTGATAGTATAGCCAATCCTCTGTCTGTCTGTCTGTCTGTCTGCAAACGAACTATGCAAACTGTCCTGGAATGTCGTTCCTCGCGCTCTTCTCTCTTCTATCTGTAGCGTTGCGCTCATGTGGAAGGAAGGATGGAAGGAAGGCAGGAAGGACGGTCGGAAAAAATACAGGCGGGTCTCCGTTCTGTTGCCTAGCTGCCTTCATTGCACTTGCTGATTCTGCATCGTGAAAGTCATTCGACTGTGACTCTTTCAGACCGACTCCTGTATGCGTGCCTGCAGGGTATTATGCCCGAGTTGCGGGCATGCGGAAGGTGATTGACCTGTTCCTCGACGCGGTGCCGCCAGGAATGACGCCTCAACTTGTCAATTTGGGTATGTGGGTGGGTGGATCGGTGGGGGGGGGGAGGGGTCTGTTTATACGCTGTGCTCTCTAACTCGACGGAACCAAACGAAGGCGTTCTCTATCTCGATCGATCGATCGATGTTGTCTCTCTCGCTGTCCCTGCCCTCCACGTCTGTCTCTCAGACATTGTTTGGTCGATCGGGTCTCTGTGCCTGCCTGCCTCTCTTTCTGCCGACTGCATGTGTCTCCTCTCTTTTTCACTCCACTCTTTTTCTTCCTTCACTCCCTCGAAATGACACATTTATTCGCTCTTCCCGTTTCCACGTCTGTCTGGGCGTGCAGGGGCGGGACTCGACACAACATTCTTCTATGTGAACGTGCGTGCGTGCGTCTGTAAGTGATATTTCCTTCCGTGCCTCACATGAAATGGATAGTCTCATCTGATCTGATCTGATCTGAGGAGGTCAATGGAAAGAGTCGACCTGCAGGCACGCAGGAGTGCCAGCAGTAAATATCTATTTTGAGGGAAGAGAGAACGGAGGGAGAGGGTTCTGCCAGTAGATGCTCTGATTGGTTTCTTTGCGGGATGGGATATGAGTTGTTATTTCTCACAGATCATTCCTGACTGACTGACTGACTGGCAGCTGGTTTTGCTTCTGGGATATCGACCGTCGTCTCCGACCGCCCAAGTCGATGTAGAATTGATTCTTTGTTGATGTTGTTCTTTCTGCTTTCGGTTTCGCAGTCTCGATGTGGTGATCGACCCTTCGTGTTCTTTGAAGTGGACTTTCCTGAACTTGTGGCGAGGAAGTCTATGACCATCCTCAGGTCAGTCAGTCAGGCAGGCAGGCAGGCACTGTAAGTCGATCTATGGATGGGTGGGTGGGTGGGTGGCCGGTTTGTTCTGTTGTTTGTTTGTTTGTCCCCCCTGCCTCATGGGGGCTCCTTCCATTTGTCGTGTTTCGCCTTTCTTCAGTTCTGTCCCCATTTTGTTTTGTCGTGTATTTTTCGTTTCTTCAACTCCCTTCACTGCTTCGTGCTGGTTGTACCGCCCTCTCCCTCTCTTTAATTTTCTCCGACACCCTCTCGCCTCCTCTCTCTGTGTCTTGTTCTGTTCCGTCTTTGCGGGTGGGTGGGTGGGTGGGTGGGGGGATCCTTGGCTTCCATTCTTTCTCCCTGTCCATTTGTTTTCTTTGTGTTTGTGTTTGTGTCTGCGTCTGCTTGGTTCCTTTGTGCCTCTTAGGAAAGAAGCCTGTTGGTCTGTTCTTGCGCCGAACAAGGACGACATCCCTCAAGGTCTGTTTGTCCCTCCGTTCTTCTGGACGCATTTCTTTCCTTCTTTCCGTTTGGATGTCTGTGTCAGTCGGTTGGCGTTTGGGTCTTTTCATGGTCATGGACGCGTCTAGTTCTTTCTGGGTGCCGACAGGCGGTTCTTCCTTTCTGCCTTTCTTTGGTTCTCCCTTTTTTTCTCGCTATTTTTCTGCCTGTCGTTCTCTTGCTCTAGCTTTTCGCTTCAAGACATGTGAACGAGGTCTTCGTGTTTCCTCATGATCAACCGCACTCAAAAAAATTGTCTCCCTTCCTCCCGCCTTCCCTTTCTCCTCTCTTCTCCTCTCCTCTCCTCTCCTCTCCTCTCCTCGCAGTGGGCGGTCTGATCCGAACGGACAAATTGCGAATGGTCTGTCTGCCTCCTGTCTGATTGCTCGTCTGTCACGTCATTTCATTGTTTAACAAGAAGATTTGCTTTCCATGAAAATCTTGATGATCGTATCAATATTTTTTCTCTGTCCGCTTTCGCATGGGTAATCCCTGGAGTGCAGAAGCAGGAAAAGAATCTGTGAAGAGACCCCATGCAGACCAAATTTTCCTGTGATTTCTTTGCAAGAAAATGCCTGATGAATTATGAATCAATCAATCAACCGTAGTATGCATGCCCAAACTCACTCTAACAGGATCGATCGATCGATCGATAGAGAAATGAGACAACGACACACATTTGGGAAGGAAGCAGCAGTCAGAGTCGGTTGTGATGCAGGTGGTAACGCAAAATGAAATGATGACGCTAATATGGTGATTGTCAGGTTTCCTTCTTTGATTTACAGGAGTAAAATAAAACTTGGCGCGTATGCGTGCAGGTTGGAGCGGACTTGCGTGACTTGCAAAAGCTGGAAGGGGAAGTCAGGGGAGCCGATTTCTCTCCAACGTCAGTCAGTCAGTCAGTCAGTCAGTAGTCTTCTTGTTGTTGTTTCGTTTGGTTCTTCAATCTTCCGTTTCTCCCTCGTCTCTTTCGTTCTTTCTCTCCTCCCTCCCTCGTTTTCCCGATAGCCCCTTGTGTTCCTCTTTCTTTCATTTTCTCTCTCTAGGTGTGTTTCCGATTCAATCTTCTCTGGATTCTCTAGTGTGTGTATTTCTTTTCTGGTCTCCCCTCTCCCTCCCCGTTAGTGATGTTCCTGTTCCTTCTCTCCCCTGCCCGACGTGCACGGTGGAGTGCTCAAAATCCATCGGTCGTGTTTCGTCGGTCACTTCACATTTGATCATGCATTCATTCCCTTAACTGCAATGCTGCCATTCCTTCTCTCTGTCTCTCTATCCCTCTCCCTTTTTTTCCTCCTCCTTTCTCTGAAGCAGGCAGCCCACGCTCTTCTTCTGCGAGTGCGTCCTCGTGTACATGAAGGGAGAACAGTCGGATCAGGTACGTCCGTCTGTCTGCCTGTTGGTATCTGTGCGCTTGCTTGATTTTTTGGCTGTGGATAATAAAAGCGGGAAAAAAAGACAGCTAGAAGGAACGAACGACAGAGATGGATGGATGGATAGATGGATGGATGGACAGATGGATTGATAGATAGATGGATGGATAGATAGATGGATGGATGGATGGGAAAAGAGAGAGAGAGAGAGAGAGAGAGAAAGAGAAAGAAAGAAAGAGAGAAAAAAAATCAAGGAAAGAAAGAAGAGTCCGAAGAAGAGAGAGAACAAAGAAGGGCACAGATGAGCTACCAGAATTTAGCAGACTCAAACCAGAGTGGCGCAGGAAAAAACGCTCACGCGCAACTTTGAGCCCTCCACGATCCCGCAGAGCGTTGCGCTTCTCTCCGCCGCTCATTTTTTCCGTTTTTTCTCTCTGCCTAGGTGCGTCTATGTGTGTGTGTGTGTGTGTGTGTGTGTGAGAGAGAGAGAGAGGGAGAGGGAGATTGTTCCCTGGAGGACCAGGGAATGAAACAGGGCTGCGCTACTTCTTTCATCCTTGCAGCATCGTCACATCTCTTCTCTCTCTGTTTCCTCTTTTCTTCCTTTCTTTCTTCTTTCTTTCTTTCTTTCTTTCCTTCCTATTCTTCTATTCTTTCTTATTCTTTCTTTCTTTCTTTCTTTCTTTCTTTCTTTCTTTCCTTCTTTCTTTCTTTCTTTCTTTCCTTCCTTCCTTCGTTCCTTCGTTGTTTTTTTTCTGTCTATCTTCGTGCTTTCTTCCTATCTGTATATTTGGTGCCACAGGTGCTCTGAATCTGAAACTTCCTCTTCACTTGTGTCCATCTAATCCATCAATGTCAACGATTCCTTCTTGCATGCGCGCAGGTGCTCCGGTGGGCCTCCTCTCTGGTCCACGCCCCCTCTTCTATTTGCATCTACGAACAGTGCAATCCGGACGACGCGTTCGGTCGCGTCATGGTCGAGAACTTGCAGGTCTCTTCCTCTCCCTCCCTCCCTCCCTCCCTCCCTCCCTCTTTCTCTCCCTCACCCTCACCCTCTGTGTGTGTGTGTGTGTGTGTGTCTGTCTGTCTGTCTGTCTGTATGTATGTATGTATGTATATGTGTGTCAGAGGGAAGAAAAGGAGGGAGAAGAATAAACATATGGTCTGTCAGAGTGAGCGAAATCTCCGCAGGGTAGGTGCTGGCTCTGTCAGAAGGATGAAAGCGTACAAGCTTTTGGTATCCACAGATTTGCTATCCAATTTCTCTCTCTTTCTTTGTTCACTCGCTCGCTCGGTCGCGCCTTCCCTCTCTTGCGCCTGCATCTGTACTGTGTGCATATGTGTAGATGGACCGCCTTTCAATTGATCTGCTTGCCTGTATGTCAGTCGATTGAACGGTTGCTCTCTCTCTGTCGTCCCTTCGCTTCTCTTCTCTTCTCTTCTGCGGCCGTGTCTGAAGGAAGGAAGGGCTGCCGAGGACGCATGCAGGATTTATTTGTTGTTTGGGTTGCTAAGTAACTTATCATTCCACATTTGTTCTGTGCGTGATGGATGGCATCTCTGGAGCGTCTGCGTGCATGCAGAGTCGGGGGTGTGCTCTGTTGGGTCTGAAGGATTATCCTTCGATAGCGTCACAGAGGAGGCGGTAGGTTGGTTGGGTGTTCATCTCATCTCTGGGTGCTTCTTTCTTCTTTTGTCTGCCTCTTGGCTGCATGTCTGCATGTCTGTGCATGGGCATGGGTTGGACTGGAGATGGTTGTATACACAAGTTGCTTGCATGTTCTCTGTATGCTTTTGCTGACGGGGCTTCTCTCTGTAAACACGGCTCTCTTCCTTCCCTTCTCCCTTTCTTTCTTTCTTTCTTTCTTTGATTGATTGATTGCTCGGTTCTCCTTCCCACCCTTCCTTGCCTCCGCCCAACGCGCTCGCATTTCTGTAGTTTTTCTGCAATTTGAGTGCGCAGGGCTGGGTGGCCTGCCTGACTACTTTGTGTGGTCGCATGTGGAAGGACCGGTGTGCATGTGCGGATGGATACCTTCCTTCCTTCCTTCTGCGTGGGGGGGAGTGCAGGCTGAGGACTGCGGGCTGGGCCTTCTGTCGCATCTGTGACATGAACGACGTGTACGACAAGATGATCGACCAGAGCGACGTGATGAGAATCCAGCGACTCGAACTGTTCGACGAAATTGAGGAGTGGAGGCTTATACAGGTCAGTCAGTTGCTGTGTGTGTCTGCATGTCCTCCCCTCCACTCCCTGCTGTAGGCAGGCAACCCAGCAGGCAGGCAGGCAGGCAGAGAGGGAGACAGAAGGGCAATACAAGTCGGCATGGACGGGTTTCAGTCAGTCAACCTGTGCACGTGCGGGCTTGCGACTGTCTCCATATTGTGGGTGTGCTTGTGTGTTTGTTGTGAAGATATTTGTGACAGACGTGCACGTATGCATGCCCTTTTGGGGGTCCGTTCGTGTGTTGATGCGTTCACACAGGTGTTCCCTCCTGGTGCATCTATGACCAACACAAATCAAGCTGCCTTCCTGTGGAGAGAGAGATCGTGAACTGAATGAATCTCTTTAAGTTTTCGTACTGCACTCACTGGTGCGAACCTGAGTTTTCCAATGGAATATGTGGGCCTGTTCATGCGTGGGTGGGTATGCGCGTGGACACATCATATCGGTCAATCAACATGATTGCATGCACGTATGCATGCGTTCACCTCTTCATCTTTCTCTCGTTTGACCTGTGCAGTCCCACTACTTCATTGCAGTCGCGGTCACTTCGCCTCAGGTGAGACTCTCTCTATCTTTCCCTTTCCCTTTCCCTTTCTTCCTCAGCCTCCCTCCGTTGCCCCGTCTCCGTCCCTCAGGGCGGTGTTTGTTTTCATTTCGCTTCCTTCGTTTGGCCTCCGCAGGACAGTCAGACAGACAGACAGACAGGCAGGCAGGCAGGCAGACAGACAGACAGAAGAAAGAGGACATGGAGAGAGGCCCATGCAGTTGCAGTTGCAGATGGCGTGCATAAATGTGTTCCTGAGCTGTTTCCATCCATCGAGCAGAAATTCTGTTTCTGTCTCAATTCCTTCCGTCTGCCTGCCTGCCTGCCTCTTTGTTTCTTTCAAGCCATCGAAGCTCTTCTCTCAGCTCGATCAACCACTCACATGCAGTCACTGCGAGGGCCCGCCCAGTTGTTTCTTCTCGACCGCCCCTGGAAGGAAGGCAGGTGCCTCTCCTCTCACCTAGACAGACAGACAGACAGACACCCACGTTGTAGCCGCAGTCTGAGAATCAGCATGAAAACGAACGGAATTAATACGAAAGGCACAAAGTGTTGTGCCTAAGAGAAATGAAGCCGGTACAAAGAATGAGTTGAAAATCTGAGAGAGAGTTCGCGTTCAAGAAAGAATCTGCGGATACACTTCACAAAGCCGGAGGATCGAGAGAATGGATGGATTGGATCGATTGATCCATGGATGGCGTTCATCGGCTCCAAGTTTTCTTTCACATTTGCTTGCGCACATGCATTCCCCGTCTCTTTTGGCAACTGCTTGTCAACGAGAGACAATACATGAACGTGATTGATGAGCTTTTGTGGGAAACCGTCTGCGTGTATGTACTCACCTACTTACCTGTGCAGGCGTCCCAGGCGGAGTGCACGACCGTCAATGGGTCGGGTCCCTCTGCGGAAGGGGAAGGGTATGCAGATCCAATTTCATCCCAGGGACACGAGACAGCTGCAGCCGGAAGAGAAAGCTCAAGAGCAGATGAGACCGAGCCCCCAGAGGACACTGCCGAATTTCTGCGCCCCCTGCTGGGTGTTTGGACCCCACAACCCAATTCTGTTAACCCCCGACTGCTGCGGTATGAAATTCCACCCGGAATTCCTGGTGTGGAGCCGAAGCTGCTGCAAGAATGATTGTTTCCTGGCTGATTGAATTTTTTTCTGACAAAAAAAAAGGTGTGCACGAACTTTACCATACAGCAAATTACTTTTGATGTAGTCACAACCAAGGGATACCAGGGGTGCATGGCGACCATCATCGGACCATATACGCAGTGTTACTTCATTTAATTTATCGCTTTAAAAAAAAAAGAAAAACAATGATTAGAGATTTAGACTATGTTACAGAGCCTATGCCCTAGCTATCTAGTCATCCCTAGCCTATGCCACATGCTACCACATGTATAGGGTTTTTAATTTTGAAAATGATTCAGCTTCAAGATTTTCATCATATGCAAAACGGCCCTTGCAAGTATATCCTGATATTGCAGGCTAACAATAAACAATTTGACAGTAAAGTATGTACAGCGTAAGGTTGAGCATATCAATCAAAAAGAAATTTGTACCAGAATTAACCAGAATTAATTAAATTATACAATTAAAACTATTTCAAAGTAAATCGACATCTTTATATTTTATGTCAGATTTTATGATATCGATTATCGATGATGAGTCGTAGTAAGTTATGGGACCTCCCTGATCCTAACTACCACTTAAAAGTTTAAGCCGCATTTTTGGATAAGCTTGAAAGTCCGCGCCACAGGCATGGATCATTTACGGTGTTTTGAAAGTCAAAGCTGTATATCTGAATGGTGTCTTGACCATCTACGCTGCAGGCGTGGACGGTCTCTTAAAAAACGATACCGCAGATAAAGATCATCTTGATTATATTTTTTCAAGTGGCACTTAGGTTCAGGGAGGTTAGTTATGGAGTTGAAACTACTGTTTCAAGGCTAGGAAATTCAAGCCAGGAGTTCTACCATAATTCACAACTAGCTATCGCATCCCTAATTCCTATAGCCTAATCCTTGTAAACGCAGGAATTCGAAGGCCTAGTGCGGATTCAAAGTTCAGTGCGGGTGCGGAACCTATTAATTAATTAATCAATTAATCATTGACAATCAATCAATCAAAACATGCTAGCAAACATGGATTTAACTAGGGATTTAGACATGGATACATTATAAAGTTGCATGTTATAAGCACCGGTTGTATGACAAAGTCACTCAAATTGACAACTTGAATGAATCAATCTATATATAATATGTGTTTTATATATGTGTTGCTAACTTACTAAATGTGTTGTTCTGTATTGTAATGTGACTCACAATCACTTGCTGTCAGATTCAGACTATTCACTGACTGAACTCGAAGAACTAGTGGCGGAACTGCATGTCTGACACCTATATAACTTAGTTGTACTCAGTTCAAAGGTAAATGCCAAACTAAAGTTACTAAATGTCTCTACATAGCATCACACCCTTTGTCGCCCCAACAGATCCGATGAGAGTTAAGGGGCCAAAGCGAGTAAACCCTGTTGGAAAATTCAAAACGCTCCCGTCATGCAGAAAATGATCGATTGTTCTCTCTCCGTATTCCATACTTGCTCCATCTGCCGCCCCCCCCTTGTTTTTAAAGATTAATGAAGCACCCGGAACCCTGACGGCTTCCTTGACAGGTTTCTGCATTGCAAGTGCAGCTCTGAAGAAGGAGGGAAACGTTTGCACGTAGAGATCCCCGGACTCGGAGTCGAAATGGATGTTGTCAGGGACACTTGGGAGGGTGAGTGCCTTGATGTACCTCAGGCTTCCGTCCTCGGGAGAACGAGAGAAGACCCTCACCTCCTTTTTGATCATTTCATTCACAAAAAACAAATTTCTGCCAGGGTCTGCCGTCATACCATTCACCAAAACAAATCCGGACGCCGCCTTCCCGCACATCCCCTTCCCCTTCGTGCCCTGAGGCTCGCTCTCGTCGTCGTCAACCACGCATCTTAAGACCTGAGACTCACTCTCGGAGGCAAACAGGATGTGCCCCAATTCCTCAACGGAGTCAAAGAACTCATCCAATCCCGGGGGCTTTAAGCCCCTCGGTTTAAACACCGTCACATAAATTTCCTTCGGGCTCGTTCCCTCCACCACCGCATTCAGACCCCCAACGGGAAACGAACCGTCCGTCGGGGCAAACGCAAACAACCATCTCAAGGCCGGACCCCCATCGGGACGCTCAGAGATCTCAAAAACCTCCACACGAGAGAATCCCCCCGGGTGATTTACTGCATACAGCCTGTTTGTCGCATTACTCAGATGCAGTCCGTGTATCCGAAGAGGGATGTCTGAGGGATAACCCTCGAGTTCTACCTGTTCGAGTACCATGCTCTCTGGACCCTTTCCAGACCTCAACACGTCCCCCATGTATGCAGCGAAGACGCCTCCATCAGGTGAGGCCTCCTCCGCCCTGAGATACTTGAGAATGTCCCCACTCCCAGTCAACGCGATTCCGTTCTTCCAGAGAACCACGTCCTCTGAGGACTGCATGTTCTTGTGCGCATGGAGCACGCATTGCTTCTCACGTTCGTGGAACGAAAAGTCAACGGCCCGTTCCCTGAAGAGAACATGTAGACGGACCAAGAGCGCGACCAGAGGGGCCAAGAGAGCCCCCATGAACAGAACTGTGCGGAGCCGCATGACGAACACCCTGTCGGCCCCAACAGATTTTATATATATATCAAAGGAAGTCGTAGAGGGAAGAGTACAGCTAGATCCTCCAAGTGCATCCAATCGTCTATACAACGCTGCGTGAATGTGCGTGCATGATCTTCCACTCGTGAATCGGCTCAATGTATGTGGCTCTCTATGATTCTCCGCGAACACCCTGCATGGTTAACGTTAGATGTCATTAGATGTCTCCCATTGTCTCCCATTTGATTGTGATCTCATCGATCTCACCGCACGCGGACGTACGTCTCCCGGCGCCTCGATCTTTTTTTTTTTTTT
>JAHBMJ010001423.1:9285-21785 GCA_018398765.1 Chromera velia
GGGGGGGGGAGGGAGGGAGGGAGAGAGAGAGGAGGGGGGGGGAGGGAGGGAGAGAGAAGATCGGAAGAATACCAAGAACATGAAATCACGACAATCGACTTTCTTTGAATTGTCGTGCTGCCGAAAACAACTCTGATGAATGCGAGGGGACGGCCCCGCAGTTGCGCAGAGGGGGGGATGAGCGGGAGGGAGGACAGGGGATACTTCCTCTCAGAAAATGAAAGAAGCCGAAGAGGGGAGAAAACAGCAAACAGTTACTATTGAGATGAGTGCCTTCACATTTTATTGAGACGAGTGCCTTCACACAGCAAGTTCAGATATTCGTTCGGGTGCACACAAGGGCTCAACGATTCGAGAGGAAAGGAAGGTTACTGAGGGACACCGAAGGGTAGACGAGAAAGAAAAGGAAAGGGGGTGAGGGGGGAAAGGCGTGAGGGGCAGAAGAGGGGTGGTGAAGGGCACGAAAGAAGAGGGAGGAATAAGGAAAGGTACAGAGACCTTAAAGGGAACCTTATCAAATGACAGTTTGACCCGAGACCAAAGAGCAAGACTGCATGCATCATTGCACGCACAGACCGGGAACGTCGAGCACTTACTCACCTTCCACTCCGACCGCTCCAGAAGAGGCCAGGGAATCGGAATGGGCGGAGAAAAGCTGAGGAACTTCACGTAGCTCTGCGAGGCCACCCTTCCTAGTTTCACCGCCATGGACTTTCCGCTCTCTACATCCCTCGGCCAACCAACCTCCACAGGCAGACTGAACAAAGACGTCTGCAGAAGTTCACGGAGAAAGAGGAATGCTGGTGGATACATGCATGTGCAAAAAGGGGGGGGTAGATAAGTCTGATTTGGCGCAGAGTCTTGATCCTGAAGGCCCTTGAATGCACTTGCTTAGCTGGCCTACGAAAGAAAGGTGGGAAGACCGAGACGGCCAGCGGACACGGCAGCACCCCATAGCTGTAGAGAGTCTGATAAGATTGCCGCAGAAACCACATACACACCCACCCACCTGGACAGAAGTTGCCACTCCTTCCTTGGAGACTGCGTCTTCTGCATTCACGCACACCCGCACAGACAGGGAGATGAAGTGTACGGACACAAGGAGAGTGTAAGAGGGCTTCGGCTGGTTCCAAATGGACGAGCTGGGCCTCACCGTTTCGAAAACTGAAGGGGCACTTTCGAGCATACTTCGGGTCACACGCAAATATGGTTTCACGTCTTTCCTTCTCTTTGTTTTTCATCTTGAATGCTTGCGGCACTGCTTCTGCGCAGAGGAAAAGGACGCCATGCAGCAGCACGGCAATCCCGAGAGCCCAGGTGTATCTCTGTATTTTGCTCTCAACTGATTGAACCAGGAAGGAAACATCCAACGAACTCCGACACCGAGACAACCTCTCGAGGCGGCATCACCTGCGTGGCTGCTTTGCTGCTTTTCAGGCAGCGTCTGCATCGAGAACGACTGACGTTACAGTGGCGTACACTCTCTTCAGATCTCTGCAGGTTACTGCAGAATTGAAAGGTCGGTGGACTTCGCGTTGACTGGATTGATCCGTCGGAGTCGGACAGGTGTTGCACATTGTCAGAGGAGACGGCTGCATGAATTTTTTTTGCGCCCTTGTTCCACGCGCACCCAAGTGAGCTATATAGTGCGCGCACATGCAGGAAATTCGAGCGAAAAGTTCGCAGGCAACAAAATTAGGGTCTAAAAAAGAACGTACAGGATTCTGTTTCTTTAAATTGCATGCATGATGCATCATGCAGACAATGATCGAGATCAGTCGCACGATCGGAATCAGGAGGGAATTCGAACACGGAATTCTCGTGGTATACAAGAGAGATCTACAAAGGCAGCCGGTCACCTTTCCCTGTGACGTCCAGTTTCATTTTTCAAAACCGAAGGTGTTGTTCAACACATGTCACTGCAGCTTTCAAACACTTTGACCGATCGTCCAATTGATTTCAATTGAGTGCAGAGCTCCAGGATGACCAAGGGCGATCAGTGCAATGCAGAGGAAAAGGGTCAGTAAGTCAGCACACAACCCTCTCGATAGTCTCCACATACTTGCTTGTCAGTGGTAATTGATGTTTCTCGATGTGTCTGCAGACTCTGCTTCTTCTAACTTTTCAGCAGAAGACTCATGGGAGCGCTTCAAGAGAGAGCTGGAGGAGTCTCTAGAAGCTGACACACTCCTTCAGCCTCCTAATGAGTCGGTAGAAAGCGGGGAGGGTGGCAAGCAAGGGGCACATGACAAAGAAGAAAGGATGGAGGATGAAGAGAAGAAAGAGCTGGTAGAAGAAACACCAGTAGCGTTGTTGGGGACAGACAACATGCTGGCGAGGGTCACCGTTGCTCCCCTAGCTGAGGATTCCCCGAGTGCGAGCAGTGATATCCCTGTAGAGATATCCGTAGTACCACAGGAGAAAAACCCGAGTAGTTCCGCTCTTGAGGCGACCATTTCGAACCTTCAACAACAGCTGAAGGAGAAGGAGCAGATGTACGAAGAAGAGATCTCCATTGCTCGGGAAGCAATGGAAGCATTCCGGGAGAAATTCGCACATCTGAAGGAAATGTTCGAATGTCAGTCTGCCCATAGTTATATTCTGACTGTGTGCATCTACGTATGCATTTCGATATTGGTTGCATTGGTCATCGTGACCACTGTGAAGACTTTTCACACCGCGCACACCCTTCCTCCCACTCGACAGACGACTCACTAGCCTTGCTTCAGTCAGGGGACTTCGGAGGAGAGCGAAGCTTTGATCAACGTGATTTCTATACACACATCATGCAGATCTGCACATTGCGCACCTGCGTCCTGTATGAATTGGGATGGTGCATGTACATTTATATGTTTCTGCAGCATCACTGGAGAGGAATCGTGGAGAGAAAGAAGATCTGCTGGAGCGCATCGCCTCGGCCCACCAGAGCAAATCAAAGCTTGCGGCCGAGCTTGGTGCTGTGACGTCTGAGAGAGACGAGCTGATTGCCGCATCCTCCAAACAAAGAGAGTGCACTTTTGCTGAGAAGGGGATGCAAACGGAGTGTGAGGACAAGAGTCAAAGTATGAAGGCAGAACAAGAGGGAGAGGAGAGCGAAAAGGAGACACTTCGAGTGACAATTCAGCATCTGGAGGGGGAGGTAGAGGAGAGGAAGAGAGCAGCCAGACAGAGGGAGGAGGAGCACGAAACAGAACTGGCGGCATCCACACAGAGACTTCTAGCCATTCATTCAAAGTTTCAGACAGTCCAACAAGCTTACAAAGGTCAGTCAAGAAGAACAACAATTTGATAAAGGGCAGACAAGAACATGTTCCGAAGAATGAAATCGCATTCTCTCTGTATGCGATTTCGTCCTCATTCTCTTCCTCCCTTTTCCTGTCTGTTGTTTTTTTCTTACAGTTTCCTCATGTTTTGTTTTCTCCGTCTTCCCCCTCTCCTGATGGATGCCCTTCCTCCTCAATCGTGGGCCCCTTTCAATCGCAGCATAATTCTGCCCTGATTCCTCTTTCTCCAAAGCTCATCTCTTTTCTCAACGTTTCAGCACCCGCCTCCGGCAATCTGAATGGGGACCGAGCGACTCATGCATCTCTGTTTTTTGCTGGTGTTTCCCTTTTCTTTTCTATGCATGCCCATGCCCTCTGCAGACGAGCTTGCGGCAGCACAGACAGAGAAAGAGGACTTGGCAGGCAAAGTTGCGGCTGCAGAGGTGCGCGCAGAGTTGCTGGCCGCCAAGTTGGAGCAGCTGGAGCCTATCCTTCGCAGAGCAGCAAAGGAGGCAGAAGAAAGGTTAAAGAGAGAGGAAGAAGCAGCGAGCAAGAAAAAAGAGGAAGAAGAGAAAAAAGAAAAAGAAAAAGAAACCGCCATGCAGCCCCCTCTCCACCCAATTCCCGAGAGCCCACAAGAATGCAAAGAAGCAGAGGCCGTCAGTTCATGTCGGACTGCAGATTGGGGGGTACCTGCAGCCTCCTTATCCCCCACTGCCGAAGCAAAAGCGTCAGCAGACGCACCGCCACATGGACAAACCCCAAAGCAGACTGCCAAAGCTTCCCCTCACCCCCCCCCGAATCCCTCTCACATTCAACCGAAAGCCGCAGAAGACAGATGGCATCTGTCACAGTCAGCTTCTGGAAGTGCCTCCAGGTCTACAGCCCTGCACTCACCCATGGTCTCAGAGAAGAGAAACCATGTGGTGGAACCTGCCCCTGGCGTCCCAACTCAGGAGAATACTGTCCCTGGCGTCCCAAATCAGACAGCTCCTGCATCTGCCACCCAAGCACAGCAGATTGAAATGCGCAAAAGCCAACGGGCAGGTCGGACGGCCTTGAATGAGTTGGAACTGAAACGCCAAAAATGGCAGCGCGAATGTCAACTCGTGTGTGAAGCAGCACTTGATTGGCAGAGGGGGGGGGCCCGGGTGTCCTCTGAGGCCGGAGATACCCTTCCTTTTCCTGGTGGAGACGACAGGGGCGCTCCGCTGGCTGTTGGGGACGACAGGGGTGCTGAGGGATTAGATGGAGGGATCTGGGATCTCCCCCCTCACGTACATCTGCCTTTTGGGACCGTCTCGGGGGGCTGTGCAGACAAGGACAGCGAGGTTGGGTCCGATGGAGACGCCCAGGTGGCAGTGGCTGCCAAAATGCTGAGGGACGCAAAGAGGTCAGTCAGTAATTTTATGCGTTTTTCTTTATGTGTTTGACCGTTTCCTTTCCTTTTTTTGAATCGGCAACAGAAGCGCTTATCAGACGAAACCGTTTCTTAGGGACAGTTGGGACAGTCACGTAGGGACAGTTGGGCTCCAACGCTTGTTGATTCACTTCTGAAGGAAATGAAGGTAGTTTTCGCCAGAAATGAAGGTGTGAATGAATTCAACAGGTCTCTTGTCTTTCCTCCACTTTTTTGCAGGCGCATGGCCACAATGAAGCTTCAGTTGACACACGCACAGAGAGAAGTTATCGTCAAGGTCAGTTAGTGGTTTGTCTCTCTCTCATCTTGCTGGAAGACCAAGTGTCTCGCTCCCACCGCTCCTCTCATCATGCGAAGACGAAATTTTCATGCACCCTTCTTGTCTAGCTGCGTGCCTCTTTTTCGCTGTTGCTGTTGCTTGACTGTTTGTTATCACACTCCCCAAAGACAGACAGACAGGATCGATCGATCATCTTTCCCTCCCTCCCGTCCGGTCCTCGATCGAGATTAGATCTCTCTCTCCCGCGCCACACTCCTCTTGTTCCTCTACTTTCCTTTCCAACGAGACTTTCAATCCCTTAAGATGGACAGGAAAATCATGCGCAGATCATTTTGCCGGCCGGAATGTGATGTGCGCATGCATGCAGTCGAACGAGGCCTTCGCATTCCAGCACCGTCTCGAGGAGGCAGACAAGGCACTGGCCTCCGAGAGAGAGAGGGCCCAGGGTCTGGCTGTGGAATCAAAGAAGCAGCACAAGAGGATCATCAGCCTCCAGGTGTGTAGCTCTGCGTGTGAGTGGGGGTCTGTGTTTTGTCTTCGCATGTGTATAGAAAAGAATCGTCGGTGTAGCCCTAGTGGAAAAAAACTGGAAAAAGGGAATTCTAGAGAAGACGATCAGCTTACTGGTCCGTCTGTCAATGAGAAGGAAAGCTGAGAGAGGCAAACACAGCTTTTGTCGGATGGTTTCCTTCGTTTGACTCTTTCATGTTCTTTGCCCGCTTAATTGTTTGTGTTTCAACCCAACCGTCCGAACAAACTGCAGCACGAAAGGAACAGGCTGAGGAGAAACGCGTCTACCGGGGGAGGCAGTGCGAGGGCCTCCACCTCTCCTGCTCTTTCTCGTTCTGCCTCCACCCCTCAGTTGGCGGACCTAGACAGGTCCCGAGACAGAGACCGTGGAGGGTCCAGGGAGGACCCTGAAGAGGCCGAGGAGGCCGCTCTGGAGCGGTTGGCGGGGGAGGACAGACAGGCAGAAATCCGGTCCCTGAAGGCAGATTTGGTCGCTCTAAAGGCTTCAAAGGATACTTGTCGAGCTCTGTGCAAGCGTCTGGCCAAGCAACGCGCAGAAGACGCGCAGAAGGCGGAGAAGGCACAGAAACAATTGAAGAGAGAAAGGGAGAGACTGGCTGAGGCAGAAAAACGCGCAACGTTCATTGAGGTGAGGATTCATGCCGCTGGCGACTCCTTTATTTCTTTCGAAGTTTCTGTTTCGTGCTCTTTTGTGCCTCTCAGTCAGGCCCTTCTAAGGTCTGCATGCACGTTTCTGTCTGTCTGTGTGTGCCGCCGTTTGCTCTAATCTGAAGGGACCCATGCAGTTCTCTCTCTGGTATCCAATTCCTTTATTCTCCCCTCGTCAAGTGCCCATGATTCCATTCCGGAGCCCCTTCCCAACATTCCGAATGGAAGCAAGCTTGGCGAACTTCTCTGTCTGTGCGTCTGTCTGCTTTGAACCATCCGAGGGCTCTCGTGTTCTCCTCTCCGTGACTCGATCATTCTGTTGGTTTGCCTTCTGCTGCCTGATTTCTTTCAGAGGGAGCGGAGAGGTCTTGCAGAGGAGCTAGAGGGTCTGCAGACGAGAGCAGAACTCGAGAGGGACGTCCGAGTGCAGGCAGAGGTGCTCCTGGATCAAGTCACTAACAGGTGCATGGGGGGGAAGTCACAAAGAGACCTACAGCAGGAGACTCACTTATCTGAAAGATCTCATATATGCGCGTGCGTTTGTACGTTCTCGAGCACAAGCATGCACGTCAACGTCTTTGAGGTGATTGTACCCAAAAGGTCTGCCAATTACTTTGCATCCTTCTGTGAATGCCCCTTTCCTTTCCTATCTGCAGGGCACGGGAACTTGAGCGTCAGCTGATTGCCGTACGGGAACAACAAATGGCCGCCCTGGGTCAAGCCCAACTCACCAACGATCCCCACCCCCATTCACAGAGCGACCCTCAATACCACCGAGGTGCCCCCGTCTCCTCACATATCTACAGACACCATCCTCTCTCTCTATTTGCACCCCCCCAGCGACACACCCCGGCACGTTCCCCAAACAACAACAGCATCACTCATCATCATATAGACTCCCAAACGCCCTTCAAGGCATTCATGCCAGGGTCTTCAGGAACACTCACCCCTCCCTTGAAACACAGCAGACAGGGATCCAAAAAGTCGTATCGTCCCAAGACAAGCGGAGGAGGCGGCGCAGGGTCCCCCCCTGCCCCAAAAGGCCACTTCGCTTCCTTGACTGCGAACATGATGCACATGTCCTCTTCCAGTCTCACCCCCCCCCGACGGAATCTGCCAGCCCCTCAGCAGAGAGCGCTGTCTAGAGCAGCCTCTTGCAGGGGACCGTTGATCTCCTCTACCCCCCCCGGTTTTGGCTCTAGTGCCCCGACTGATAGACACTCCAACCGTCTGCACGGAGGGGGGGGCTCCACCACGTCCCTGGCCCAGCTGCTGGATGCGTTTGCATCCCGGCCAAAGAAGGAGAAGGCAAAGACGGGTACGGGGGCCTCAAGAAAGAGAGGGGAGAAGGGCAATGGAGGAAAGGGAAAGAAACAGAAGGGGAGAAGGAGTCCAGACAAAAGAGAACAAGGGGGAAATTTGAAGAAGTCCTCCATGACAGACCCACTTCATCAGAATCCGCTTCTTGCAGGAGGACGAGGGCCCGAGAATCAACATCCCGAGGCGCTCATCGTCTCTGGGCCGTGTCCCATAGGATTTACCCGCACCACATCCGACGGATTCTCCCATCCCATTACGCCAGCTGAGAGACACACACAGGCGCCGGTGGAAAGAGAGAACGCGTCAGGGGCAGTGCCAGGCTCTGGAGGGTGTGCGGAGGACCGCACGGGGGGCGGGATGATTATCAAGCGGACGAGTGCCGTTGGGGCCACGGGTGCCGCGTCGGACCACGGGGGTTCTTCTCAGCCCCAGAACTTGACCTCTTCAGTCCCCCCTCAGCCTCAGGCAGGGGGTAGGGGCACCATTTGGGCTGCTCACCAGGCCATGCTTCCCTCTGGTACTCGCAGCCAGGCTTCAAGTGTAAAGGAGTGAGTGAGGGAGGGAGGAAGGGAATCGCGGCTTCCACTGCGAAGCAGCGAGTGAATCGTTTGGGAGAAAAATCGAAAGGGATTGGCCGTGTTTGTCCTTCACCTGTCAACCCCCCTTTTAGACCATATACGTGTCTTCCAATCCCAGCAACACACTGATAGATTTTCGCTTAGACGGTTAAAACACTTCTTCTGCATATGATGTGTTTCGTTGACTTTTCCTTACCCTGCTAGTTACCCTGCAAGTTTGAGTAATCTAGCGAAGTAATGTAATTTGTAATTGAGTAATTTATAATACAGCAGTAAAACGAAATAATTTAAAGTAATCAAGTTAAAGCAATTTAAAGTAATTTAAACGAATTTAGAATACTAAACCAAAAGTGAATAAAAGTAAAAAAACAGTTGTTTATCTATCAAAATATTGAAATATGTTGAGTAAGCTTTTGAATTGGCAATTAGTACTGACACACGAGCTAAAACATCATTTTTAGTTTAGTTTTGTCTTAAAGCTTTGACTTCGATGCTTGCATATATGATGAAAAGTTTCAAAAACTAAGTTGGAGAGGGTAAAGCTAGGCACATTTTTTCTTTTACTGCTTTCACTTTTTTTTCAGTCGGTACATAAAACATTGTTATCATTAAGTTTATTCAATTTTATTGTTATCATTATCATATATATTATCATGATGATCATTGTACTGATCTGTAGCATCATCATCATCATTGACTCATTATTTTTTTTAACCGCCGCAATTCAAATTCAATTCAAATTTATGATAAATATCTTTGTCGCAATTACTTATAAATATGGCAGGTTCGTAGGTTAATTCAATGCGCAACTGCACGGGCAGTCTTTTCCCATAAAAAAAGATAACACAGGCCAAAACTAGGCAACGCACAGTGGTAAAAAAAAAAAAAGAATAGACATGCATGCATGTGTCGAATTTTTTTTTTTTAGTTTGGTGATCAAAAGTCCAAGGAAACTTACCAAAGGGAGGTTTTGTAGTTAGATATGTTTTTCTTATATGTTTGACACTTCAAATAAAATTAAAAAAAAAATAACAAAAAAGATTAGGCTTCTCGAGATTTTTTTTTTCTTTTTTTTTATCACTGTGCGTCGCCTACTAGGGCTAAAAAGGTTTCTCCTTAATGGTATGAATGAATAATCAAATGAAATAATAAATGAATGAATGAATAATTGAATGAATGAGTGAGTGAATGAATGAATGAATGAATGAATAAACGAATATAATCAAAAATTTGTTTCATTACTGGCTCCCACGTCTTTCCACGTCACGAAGAGAGCTTCGCCTATGCTGTGCCACTCTGCTTTGCGGCTGCTCTTTTTTTGCTTGCACACTTTTTGGGCCACTGTCACTTCTCGAACTTGCACGACGCCCTTGCACTACTTCTCTACCCGTCCCCACCCGTTGCACCCCTCGTATGGAGGAGGACCTTCTGTCTAGTTGGGAAGAAGCCTTTTGGGATGCTTGCCTTCGGGCCGTGCCCCCGGAGCTTGCTGCCAGTTGAGAGGGCTTTGGAGTGGTAGAAGTGGATGTGCGGCTGCCGGACGGTCGTCTTGACATTTCGGGGGGCCTGCTTGACGAAGAAGCACTGGGCCTCTTCGCGTGTGTATGCGGTACAGTCGCCTCGCTCTGTGAGGCTTGTGTCTGTTCAAACAGCCTTTGTGCCCCTCTACTACGACTACTGCCACTGCTGCTGCTGCTCGCCTGTCCCCCCGAGCCAACACGAGGACCCAGTGTGGCGACAGACCAGCCTGGACTACCCTGAATGTCTGGAGAATTGGCTTCCCTTGGTGGAAGCATCCTGTCTGTTCCTTCGTCTCTCTCCGTCTCTTGGCGGCTGGAAGGATCTAGAGATGCAGCAGGCGATTGTGTCCCCAGCACAGTCTGTGAGACAGGGACAGCGTTTGGAGAAACGTCAATGGTCTCTGTCCTTTCGGCCCTTTCTGTAACAGGCCCCGATAGAGAGGGGTGCTGTCTGGGAACCCTCTCGCTGACGGTGACTCCACTAGAGGCAGGGAGGACGTGCACGGAAGAGGCCGCCAGGCTTCGAGCCTTTGCAGCTTCGGAGGGGGCAAGGCTCTCCGTGCGCACGCTTGGGAGTTGGAGGGCGGCAAAGAGAGGGACCACTCCGTTTTCCGCCCTTCCCCTTCCATCTGTCCCCAAAGTCAAATTGGCAGTCTGATCTAGATCGTTTGGTCCGAATAGGTCTGCAGCCCCCAATTCCACCAACTTCCTCAAATTCTGCCCGAGTGGGTCTGACCCTTCTGCCGTCTCGGATTGGGGCCCTACGCTTGCATACAGACTTTGGGTGAGTGCCTCGAGGGCCCGCACACCTATGCCCACACGGTCTACACCCAATTGGCTTTCTGTGGTGTCTGTTCGGATTTCAGAGGCCCCTCTGGACACTCTAGAGGAGACGGGAACCTCTCTTCGTTCCTCTGTCCTGTTTCTTCCTGAGGGGGCTGCGTCTGTTGCCTGAGGGGGGAGCACGATGGACACAGACCGCACCCGCATGCCGTTCTGTCTGGCCTCTCTGAGCACTACTCTGCCTGAGGATGGGGATTGTAACATTTCATTTTGGGTGAACGGCTTCTCTGTCCTGCTGAGTCTGGTTTGGGCAGGGTTGATCTCTCCTCCTTTGGATGAGGGTGCGTGGAGGCTTCTGCTTCTCTGATATTCCGATGGGGCAAGACTTTCTGTGCGGACAGAGGGGACTTGTAGGGCTGCAAACAGAGGGCCTAGTTTCGTGTCGTCATGAGTGTGGGGGAATGCTTCTTGCACCGACAGGAATTCTGTCATATCGGCAGCTCCCAGCTCAATCAACCTTCTGTAGTTCTGTAACAGAGCGTCGGATACTCTTCGCTTTTCCTTCTCCCTCTCTAACAACTCGGGGGTTTCATTCGTCAATCTGGACGTCTCCTCGCTGTCCTCTTCCGATGTGTTTTCATAATCTTCTAGTCGCCCCCCCCGGGCTTCTGCTTCTTCGGTCAACTTGGAAGGCGAATTTTCGGGAAGAAGCGATCCCTCTGCCTCTCTTGACTTGTGGACATTTTGGGGAAGGACAAAACCGACAGAGGGAGAGGAGGAAGAAGAAGGTTGCTGTGTTCCTATACGCCCTCCTGTCTGCCCGCCCCCTCCCGACATCCCCTCAACGGCCCCCCCTGGCCCCCTAGACGTCCCCAAGACAACCTCATTCCTCTCATCCCTCAGGATACCCCCAGCTGAAGGTCCTTCTGAGCGACCCCCGTTAAAGGGCTCATCGGAGTTTTCCGTCAAGGGCCCGGATATGACATCTCTTGAGGGCCCCGGCATTCCCTGGCTTGTCCCATCTCTGTCTTGCTGCAAAGAGGAGGGGCCCAGGACAGTGTTTCATTTTTGCAGCG
Source organism: Chromera velia (assembly GCA_018398765.1). Lineage (NCBI taxonomy): Eukaryota > Chromeraceae > Chromera > Chromera velia. Next base: position 20,705 of record JAHBMJ010001423.1, read on the forward strand.
CTACGATACGTACATTACTGATGTCTGTCTAACTGACTGAATTGCAACATACGGTCCGGCTTCTCATCTGATTCACCTCGACACTCATGCATTTCCCTTTTTCAAAGAGGCACTGACAAAGCTAGCGTTTCTTCATAAGACTTGAGGATGATGCAATAAAAAGACATGAGAAAACAGAGAGAAGAAGTGGGCAATACGTAGATAGGAAAAGAAAGGAAGGAGTGTACTCACCGAAAGCATGAATGATGACGGATGATCGCGTGAGAAGGAAGAAGCTGTTTGCATTTGCAAGCCTGCGGGCGATTTCCTCCCCCCCGGACTGGGCTCGCTTCCCCCCCCCCCTCCCGCTGCCTCTGCACTTCCTCCCCCCACTCCTGCACGCCCCCTGAATCCCTTTGCAGAGTCCATCCGAGCAGTCTGAAGAGGCTGACTGGGTTGAGGTTCTTTCAGGGGACTTCTGCTCAGGGGACCCTGGGAGGACCCCCAACCATTCCCCCCATTCCTCCTCTGACCAAAGTCAGCAGGGGGATGCACAGTTGCTGGACGCACTCTGTCGTCTGGAGGGAGACGGATGACTTCCTGTGAGGGGGCACTAAAAGGGGGGGCTGAGTTTGGCTTTGAGACTGATGATGGCAAAACTTCCTCGGACGGGTGTGTGTCCCTCAGAGTGTCGCTGACGGGATCTGGAGGCATTTTGAGGCGCAGGTCCACCTCCTCGGGCCAGAGACCATCCGGACTGTCCGGGGTCGGGTCACACACCTCCTCAGCCTGTGTTTTGCCATCCGAGGCTCGCATCGCAGCTTCTGCAATTTTCCTCAGAGCGTATGCAAGCTGTGTTTTCCCTGCAGACAAGGCCGCTGCTGATGTTTCGGAGGGAGAGGATGAGAGGACCGTCTGAAGGTGTCTCTTGATCAGTCGGGTGTTCTTTGTATGAACATCTGCCTTTCGGGGCCCTAATCCTCCCTGCCCCTTCTCCTTCTGCTGTTGAATCAGACCCTCCAAGAAGGCACAAACATCATCGTCAGCAGTGCGCATGGAGGGGGGGGACTGGCTTTGGAAAGTCTCCACACCCTTGGTTCTC
>JAHBMJ010001423.1:24285-31185 GCA_018398765.1 Chromera velia
TGTTTTTTGATAAGATCTGCAAAGCACGGAAAAGACAAATAAGGTATTTCAGAAGCAGAATGGGACCATTGACATGCCCTAAGTGACTGACTGGATCGATGAGTCAGTCGATTGGGTGTTTGAGGTTTGAGTCCTTGCTTGATTGCCTGACTGATTGATGGTTGAGTGAGTGAGTGGTGTAGGAGTTAGCGACAGACGTGTTCAGTGACTGCATGAGAGCGTGCGTGACAGTGCGAGAGGGAGGGTGCGTGCGTCCCCGCAGTGCGTTCACTGAGTGGCTTCTTGTGGGAACGAATTCCACACATGCATACATGCACACGTACCTATCTATATTCCTTATACCTATATACATGCACAGGTATATACATGCATACACACATACAGGCATGAGTGGTATTTGTGTGCGCTGCGTTAGTGCGAGGCACTCATTGCTTCAACTGTCTGCCAAGAAACAAAAGCCCAAGCCAAAAACTTCTGCGGACCATGGCAGAGACGTTCTGTGATGTCTCATAGCGCTGTGGCAGTTCGTCCAGGTGGCATTTGTGGAGGTCCAAAAGTCCGCAAAGCACCGCCTGCCTCTCCAGCTGTCCCTGTCCGTACATCATCATGGAATCGAGAGGAAAGCTCTCTCAATACTGCGAGTGCAGCCAAGAAGAAAGCGGACTCGGTCAGAGACACACTGAAAAAGAGTTTTTTCGTGTAAACTCGATCGATCTCTATGGGGCGTTCGACCTCGCTCTGCGTGCACGTAGACGCCAGGCACCCTCTCACAGCGGCTACAGGATCCTCCGCTACAGATAGAGAAAGTGGTGGCCTTTTGTGACCTTGACACTGTGTACTAAAGAAGTTCGATTGTGCGAATCAATATATGAGAGCTCAATATATCAGCCGAATATAGAGATCGAATTAAGCTGCATGCATGCATGCTACCAAAAACATGGACTTCGCGCGAGTGCGCGCGCTCTGCTCATCCCTTAGTGTCTCTCTGGTCCTTTGTCGGGCCAGTATGCATCTTGCCTAGGCATAGGTCCTGTCCGTCTATTATGGCCAATCTGTTGCAAGCGCAAGCCCCTCGAACTAGGCCGCCGCGCCTAGCTTATACTACTCCACGGTGGGCAAAAATTAATACCTTTCATTCTTCGTGTGTTCGCGTGGTCAACTTTGCCTATCTATGGATGAGCGTTGTGGTCTTCCTTTTCGTTTCCCCAACTTCTTCTTCAATGGGTTCCTCAGCCCGTTAAAAAAATTTGTTTCTCCTCAACATTTCTTTATTAAACCTTTTCTTTACATCCATAAATTCTTTTACATGCTTAGCGGCTTTTAGCTCCTTTGTCATATTTCTTTAATCTGATGTTGTCAGGCTCTTCTCTCCGTTTATGTCTTTTCTATCTCTTAAACATCAAAATGGTCTTTCTCTTTCTTTCAATTCTCTTGCAGCGCCCCTGCTGGCCCCCCCCCGATTCTTTTACTCTTTCTTCTCTGCAAGGCCCACGTAGGCCGAAAACTCCCTCCCAAGCAGCATCTCTGTAACCTGTGTACCGCGTGCACCGCGGCTTGCCTGCACAGATGCCAAAATTGTAGACGCTACTGCTTTCTGAACCGCTACTGACAACGTTTTCCACCATCTGTCAGCAATTTTCTGACGTGCTGACGCATCATTCATCTCCCCCAACCTTTCTGTAGCCTGTCTCACCATCTCTTTCACGAACCACACTGTTTCCCCCCCAGGCCTTCCGTAGGTCTCAAAAACCAAAGGGACAAAACGAATGCCCACTGCTCTGCAGGCATCATCGTAGTAGGTATGTTTCTTCCCCTCCTTCTCCTTAGCTGCAGCCCCTGCTTTCTTGGCATTTCTGTACAGGCGGGTTGCATCCTGGATCGGGTGGATCAGAGCCACATCCCCTAGAATGGAGTCTCCATTTGGCAAAGTCGCGAACAAGTCTGGTCGTTTGTTGCGTTCCTCGGCTAACGGTCCTGTCAAATCGAGCCCCAACGATCCCATCGTCGTCTCCTCCCCAACCGTACAGTACCTTACCCCCGTTAACAGCTCAAAAAATGCTGCCCCAACCTTTTGGTGCCTTCTCCACGGACCTCCTCCCGTTGGACACTTTTCTCCATGAACACCCTCCAAGTCCCCCCTCTGTCCGCAGCCGCAGACTGGTTGTCGTACCAGCTCTGGGATACAAAGGCCTAGCCGCACGCGCATGGCTGTACGAAAAAGCAGTGGGAAGATCTTGTGGTTGCTATCAAAAGGAATGGCTCCAAGCCATGCTGAGGCTCCATTGCCAGAGCAACTTCTCAAGCGAATCTGTTCCTTCTCATCTAAGCTTGGAGGCGTCTCTAGCGTAGGACGGCTACTGCCCGGCAGCTCTCCCAACAGTCGTTTTCTCATCGCTGCCTGCAAAGTATCATAGAGCCTCCCTTGCACCCCCTTTGCCCCTTTACCTCTCCATGCCTCTGTGCAATCCCTCCATGATGCTTTCAGCAACGACCGCTCTGGCGCTCCACTGACTGCATCCTGATGATCGTTCTGCAGTCTGTAGAACGCTTCTTGGGCTTTCTGAGACCATCCCTCTCTCGAAACTTTCTTTCACATCTCATCTGGGTTGTTCGCATACCCTTGCACCAAAAGCCTCTTCAGTACATCTGCTAGGCAGGATGCATAGCATCCTACCAGCGCACATTTTTGCATGAGACTATACCTGTGTATGCCCAGCCCCCCTTGCGACAATGGAAGGGATGCCTGCACTGTTTGGTGTAGGGTCCACTCATTCTCAGCAATGCCAAGCCCTCGAGTACATTTCTTCAAGAGCATGTCATCAGCCGCCTGCCATATTGATGTTGGAATTGCATCCGCCATCAAACGTAGAAGGAAACCCAGCTTGGGGAGAACACAAAGCCGAAACAGAAGCCATCCCCCTTGAGGATCGCGATAGTTAGCTACTTTGGACGCCAACCCCACTGCTTCGTCTCTCACTTCTTCAAAATGTTTTTTCTCGTACTCCCATTTCCCTATCGCTCCCCCTCCTAGCTTGAACCCGTCCTTTGACAATTCTAACCCTGCAAGAGATGTCTCCGGACACCTCTCTGTCTCCACCCATGTGGGAGAGAACGCTAGGCTCTTGTCCTTGCCGAGATTTAGCTTGAGGTTAAATGAGCGAAACTCTTCCTCAGCCGCTGCCTATGCTCTACTCAACCCTCCTAAAGGGAAAATAAGGCCTACGTCATCCATAAAAGCACCAATGAAGGTGCTCTTTGAGCGATGTTGCTCTCTCAATCTGTCACTCAGCCTGTCTAGTACAGGCTTGAGGCCGATACAGAACAACGCGGGGCCCATCACATCTCCTTGCTGCACCCCTTCTTCCGAAAATATCACCTTTGTCTCCCCCGTGTCCTTCTGAAAGAACGTTGGAGTAGGACTTCCATAGAAGAACATCAAAAAGGTGTAGATCTCCGGAAAGTGCGTGTAAACTTCGTCCATGATCTGTTGCCGGTCCGCGGTGTTAAACGCATTCTGAGCGTCTAGGCGAAGGAACACTGCTGATTTATCAAGCTGCAGAGCTGTCCACACCGTGTGATACAGTCTTGCACACCCGTCCGCTGTGCGCACAGCGTACTGTCTCACTCCCAAATGCTTCTCTATTTGTTCTCTTTTTTCAAGGAGAACCGCCCTCGTGATCCATCTTCGCACTACGTCTCCCACCGTGATAGGCCGTATCTTCAAACCATCCACATTCTTGCGGAGTGCGAAACACCGCCCGCACGCTAACAGATCTAGTACCTCTGGTGGGGCCTTGCCAGCCACCAGATCTTACCCTATTGAGAGAACTGCAGCTTGGCGCCCCCTTGCTGCTGTTCCATCTGGAGGAAGAAGGAAACTCAAGTGCTCGTACCTCCATCCCGTCACCCCCTGTGCCGATCCTTTTGGTGCTGTGCGTACTGCTTTTAGAAAGCTCTCTGCTGCGACTTCCAATGGCGGCATTGTATGACCATGCCGTCGCACTTGGAATGGGGTTGCTTTAGGTGGGTGCATGTCCTTTAGCTTTCGGTACGTCTCTTCATCCGCTTTGGCCACCCCAAATGACGAAAGGCGTGCGGCTGCTTTTGACAGTGCTCCCTGCTGAATAAGGGCCTCGACTGCTGCCTCTTTTAGCTCCAGCTCTCTCTTGGCAGCTGTTTCCCCCCCCTCCGGGACCTGTTCATTGCTTTTTCTCTTCTTTTCTTTCCTTAAAAAACAACGTCTGCTCTCAAGTCTGTAACAAGCTCTTCAAACCGACCTTTCCAGAAATCGCTGATCCTTCCTGCCGTTTGTTTATCTGAATATGCCCCCCCCCTTTCCGCTTTCTTCCAAAACAGACTGGGAAAGTAGATCACGGCCTTCCAAGCTCTCTCTACTGTGCGTCCATCAGTTGAGCGGGTCATTTCAATCAGTTTTGAGAACATCTGCGCCCATCATGATCGGAATTTCCCCGGGAGCACCCTCTCTGTGGGAATTCTGAGATCGTCTACTGCGTGCTGTGCTAGGTCTATCTGATTCCAAAACGTTCACCCTTCTTCCCATCCTTCTGTCGGCCCATCATTACTCTCTTCAGGGGCTCTTCCCCCCCCTGCCGTCTCGCCTGGCCCCCTCTCTGTGCCTCTATCCCCTCTTTCTGTTTCTTGCCCCCCTTGCTCCCTTTCCCCCCCTGTTTGCCTCTCCTTCTCCTTTTCTCCGCAACCTGCTCGATCTGCGGGGGCTAACTGAGGTGCCAAACCTGCCGACGCGTGTGTGCTTGACGATGCTGGCACTTTTGCATGGTGTTGCATGCATGCATGCATGCATGCATAGATCGAAAGCAACATGCATGCACTTATAGCATGCACGACTGTCATGCAGACGGATGGACCACAGCTGTGGTCCAGGACCACAGAGGGATTCTGTACTGTATCGACATGCATGAGTCACACCATGCATGCATGTGTGCTCATGCAGCCAATACATGCATGTATCGATATACGTATACATGCATGTTTAGGATTGACGATCGACCGGATGGATCACCTGGCGGGTGTTTTTGCTTCTTGGCGTATATATATACGCAAGAGTCGATGGATCATTGAACTCATCTGGAGAAGCGGCACTCAGAAGCCTCCCTCAAGCTCCAAAGGGGATTCGATGTAGACTGCAGGAAAGATTGGGCCAAGCCGAGGAAGGTGCTGTGAAGATGGGCGCCTGTCTGTGTTGTGCCCCAAAGGACGAGGAAGGGCACGCGATCGCCTCCTACAAGTTTGAACCCGCCTCTTTGTGTAGCCAGAAGTGGAAGTTCAAGAAACCGAAAATGGGCAAAGACTCTGAAGGTTGGGAGATGGTTGCTCGAGATTTTGAAAGTGGGCACTTGCCACAAGCAGAGAGGATTCTCAACATGGACCTCGACAAGCAATGTACCTGCTGCTGTGGTGGATGCCCGCGGCTTCGGGGGGCCGAGGGCGCACTACATGAGGGCGGGTGGGTCGAGAGTACTGACAGGTTTTTACGCCCCTACGGATACAAAGTCAAACCCTATTTCCAGGTGGTGTACGTGTCAAACGGCCAGCACGGCGGTCACCACCAGGAGCATTTCTACATCGTCATTTACAAATTGGACGCAGGACCCGACCGGGAGCCACCACAGGTTTCTTAAAAAGTCCGGTAGTTGAATACAATCCGCGCACTGGAAAATTGGTTGCGGATAGCTTTGTGGCTGTTGCTGCAAGATAGGAAGACAGGCTGACAAGTCAACCAATACCGTACGAGTCTCTCGAGGGCAGACTCCAGAAGAGGCCAGCGCTCCAACGAAGTCGCTCAGGTTCTATGGCCTTCATGTGATTGCGTACGTCCTTGTACCCAAGAAAGACAAATCAGGGCCGCATCCAAAGGAGGAGATTCATGTGGAAATGTGTGTGCATGCACTCTAGTTCCGGGGCTTTGATTACTACATAGTAAAACCTCCTTTTTTTCGACTATTGTTCCCATTGATTACACTGATCCTCTCGTTTCTCCACCAGTTCTCAGTTCGACCAAAGTGAGATCTTCAAACTCTTCACAATGTCTCACGTTTCAACGTTGATGCTGACTTCAGTCTGTATCGACACTTCAGCACGTACCTTTTCTAAACCCAGCTTTGTCAAGATGACTTCTTTCTTTTTTCGTCTTCCTTCCCTCCTTCCTTCCTTCCTTCCTTCCTTTAAAAAAAAAATTCTTCTTTCCTTTTCTCCCTCTTTCCTTCTTTCCTTTTCTCCTTCCTTCGTTCCTTCGTTCGTTCGTCTGTCCGCTCCTTTTTCTAGCCTTTCTTTCTTTTTTTTTTTTCTTTCTTTCTTTCTTTCTTTCTTTCTTTCGTTCGTTCTTTCTTTCTTTCTTTCTTTCTCTCTCTCTCTCTCTCTCTCTCTCTCTCTTCCTTTCTTTCTTTCTTTCTTTCTTTCTTGCTGTTTGTCTGTCTGTCTGTCTTTCTTTCTTTTTTCTTTCTTTCTTTCTTTCTTTCTTTCTGTCTGTCTGTCTGTCTGTCTGTCTGTCTTTCTTTTTTTCTTTCTTTCTTTCTTTCTTTCTTTCTTTCTGTCTGTCTGTCTGTCTGTCTGTCTTTCTTTTTTTCTTTCTTTCTTTCTTTCTTTCTTTCTGTCTGTCTGTCTGTCTGTCTTTCTTTTTTTCTTTCTTTCTTTCTTTCTTTCTTTCTGTCTGTCTGTCTGTCTTTCTTTTTTTCTTTCTTTCTTTCTTTTTTCTTTCTTTCTTTCTTTCTTTCTTTCTTTTTTCTTTCTTTCTTTCTTTCTTTCTTTCTTTCTTTTTTCTTTCTTTCTTTCTTTCTTTCTGTCTGTCTGTCTGTCTGTCTGACCCACCAAACCCACCCCAACGGAAAGAAGAGGTGCAAAGAGAACATTCAAGCAGCAGCA
>JAHBMJ010001424.1:0-14527 GCA_018398765.1 Chromera velia
ATTATTTCTCTTCCAATACAGACTGCCATGGCGGCGCCTCCATGAGCCTGCGTACGTGTGCTGTGAGCCATGTGGGTCCCAATGGCGGTAGGGCGCGCCAGTTCGGCTCAGCCCGGGGTTGGCCGGCCCCGTGCCTCGCCTCACAATACTACGGAGATGAAGGACTCAAAGGGAGAGAAGGACGTGCCTGATTCCCTGAGAGGGGAAGCTGTGTTTGCTTGTTTCCCCGCCTACAACCAGAGGATGTTGGGGACAGATTGGGATGAAGACGATCTGTCCGACTACGGAAAATTGATTGCGGAGGCAAAGAAGCTCGCATGCAAGACCCAAACCAACATTATCACGGAACCAGCAGGAGGTCCGCCTGCCTGGCAGACCGCCACCACCAACAACATCACTCAGATGAAGAAAGCCGCAGTTGTCAAGCAGGAGGCTGCCTTTGTCGGTGGCGCTGGGTTCCCTCCGAGGGGGAGGAATAGAGGCAGAGGGCGGGGAAGAGACAGTTCAGGGGCAGGTCGAGGAGGAGGTCATGGGGGGCAAGAGAGAGGCCAAAAAATGAACCCAAACGATTGCCCAAAGTGTGGTAGGGTAGGGGGGCATGACCCAGAATGGCTTGAGAAGAATGATTGTCCGGGGAAAACACACACGTGCGAGATCTGTAGGAAATACGGACACAGGCCACGCGTGTGCAGGAAGAAGGGGAACACTGCAAACACCCCTCTAGTATCTACATCCAACTCCAGAGGCAGAGGAGGCCCCCATTCACAGAGGGGACGTGGAAGGATGCAAGCTGCACAGAGGGGACGATTCGATGGCAAGGCAGCCTACTACGCTCAACATGAGAAGAATGGTCAAGGGTGCACACCTGATCAATATGAGGTCAGCAGACTTGCGGGACATCGTTCCCAGTCTGGAAAAGGTTCTCAGAAGGCAGGCCACCTTCTTGAGTGTTTTCAAAATAATATGTGCATGTCTGTGCTTCCTTACTCATCTCCCTTCTCTCTGTCTCTCTGGCATTGGCAGGGTGCGGAGGGAGGAATTCGACAGACATCACACACGACATTCCGGATGAGGGATGGTGCGCCCCACCCATTCTTTGTCGACATGAAGGAGCACCATGCCTGCATGGTGGACTCCACTGGAGATGACACGAGATCCCCAGATAAGTCAGTATCGGTCAGTCAACACAGATCTGCTGCACGCCGTCGGATGCACATCGACTCATGCACCACGGTACCCATAGGATGGGAGAGAGAGCTGGGAGGAATGGTTGTCTGGAGTAGGCCGTCTGACATGTCTTTTGGGCTTGCACACAAGAAGGCAGAAAAGAAGATCCGAATCTCCCGTCTCGCATGCATCGCACAGAAATGCAAAGTCAGAGGGGTAGGGTGGCAAGTCCTTTTTGTCATGGTCTATCTGACGCACGACCCAGTGCCATATCTGATGAGACAGGATGATGCTGAGGGGGAAACGATTTTGCGAAAAGAGGGGAAGGAATCATATGTGGTCGTGAGGGATGCCAGGGGGTTCTTAGCGGAGATCCTCGTTGACAATCCAAGGGGAGACGGCCACACAACAAACCTTCCGTTCACAGACATCCTTGTTCCCCGTACTGACAAAGTAGCAGCAGCAATGAAAGATGAGGGGAACGTGTGGGCTGTGGGGTTGCGCACCATCGGGTTTGAGGAACTGAGGGCAGAACACAGGAGATTCGGGCACATGGGCAGAGATAAGCTAGAGCCCACACTGGCCTGCAGGGGGATGCAGGCAAGGAGTGAAGACTGGAAGAGGCTTGAGACAGAGTGCTGACTGTGTCCCCTCAAAAACGCAACCATCCCCACTCTAGCTCCAGTACCCACCCGACATGAGGATGCGGGTGGGCCCTTCGACATCATGCAGATTGATCACTGGTTTCCCAATGATGATGAGGTGGCAGGGCCTCACAAATGCTGCATGCGGGTGATTGATGAGTGGGGGGGACTTGACCTTGACTACCCCCCCAGGTCACGAAACCAGTCCGTCGAGGGGTTCAAAGAGCATATCGACTTTGTTGAGTCGTTTGGGGGAGTACAATTCCAAAAGGAAGGGCCGAAGGCAGTAACAGCACGCATCCGTTGCGACGATGCACCTGAATTCTGAGGGGGGGAGTTTGGAGCGTTTGCAGAGCGAAGGGGAATAAGATTTTTGGACCATCTGTCCGGAATTAAAGGAGCTCTGGGTTTTGTGGAGGGGAAAAACAGGCATGCAAGAGCAGAGCTTGGTGCCTTCCGAGCTGAATGGAAGCGCCGGTTTAGTTTATGCCCCAAATCCCTCTGGGGTCATATGGCCAGAGGGATCAGCATCACCAGAGCCAAGACATACAGTAAGGTGCTTTGCACCTCCCAATGGAAGAAAACCTTCGGCTCTGACCCTCCCTACCATTTTCTCTGCAGAGATGTGGGTGTATTGCGAACTGCAGAGAGTGGAATCGAACTTCCAGGCAGCGAGGTTGTATGGTTCTATGAGAAGAACAAAAACCTTGCTGTCATGACTCGAAAGCAACCGAACCGTGACGTGTGGGACATCATTCATACGCATCCCCACTACGTTAAACCAGTGAAGAGGGGTATTGTGGCATGTTGGGGGGGGCCTGAATAGGTCCCCGAGAGCAATGAATCGCAACAGCAGCAGCCCCATGCCATTCCTCCTTCTTCTGAAGAGTCCTCCCAGAATGATTTCCTTCCCGCCCCCCCTGTCCAACAAGATGCATCCAATGAGGGGGTGCATGGTTACGCCTCTGGTGGGGGGGTGCAGCAAGCCGATGGATATGCAGCAGTCCCAGAGCAGCATGGGGCTGATGTGCCACCAGCTTCACAGGAACGCTACACAGGCATCCTTGTGCAGGGAAGGAACAACCAGCTGGTCCCCATGGCCATGACTAGAAAGGCATTTAAACGGACCGTCCCCGTCTCCTCACTGTCAAAGCAGCCAGATGGCACCTGGAATTTTTCCGGCATCTCCTCGAATGTGCGCAAAGCAGATGTGCTACGTTATTTCGAGATTGTAGGGGGTCGTATTCCTTCTGCAATCGAAACACAGATTTCACCTCCTCTCCCATTACAGGCGGGGGGGTGTATGAACAATCAAGCACCTGCTTAGGGAGAGGGAGATGGAAACAGAGAGGGAAGGGACGAGTCACCTGATGGGAGAGACCACGAACCAAAACACAGTGATGATGAGGATTCTCTCTTCGGAGAGAACTTCCTCGCACCCGATGCCCTGACAGGAGGGCAGTTGGGTGGAAACAACAAACAGGAACAGGATGGGGGGCCTCCGGGGGCAGACCTTGGAAATGAGCCTCCTGCAGACAACGTCTTCTTTCTTGCTCCTCCCCATGACTGCTTCTACCTAGGACTGGACCCCGAGCATCCTATCACAGTCCCTGACGACTTCAAGCAGGGATCCACGCAAACCCCTGCGCTTCCGGAAGAGGTCAAGAGGGGAGACTTCGATCAGGCATGCAGAGACGAGTGGCTGAAAAACATTATAGGTAAGGGGGTGCTGGGTAGGGTGGTCGACAGAAAAGAAGTGGACTCTGTCATGCACATGGGTTGGAGACTCACTTGGAAAGAGAAAGAAACCAAGCAGGCAGAGAAAGAAAAGGAAGAGAACAGGTAGAAGGAAGGGAAGGCAGGAATTGATCGGCAGTCAGGACGACAGGCAGACGGTTCTCAGGGAGACAGAGAGGCGCAACAGCCTCGCAAGTACAAGGGCAGGAAAGGAAGGATGAAAAAGAATGAACCAAGACAGGCAAGGCTAGAGAACAGAAAGCCAAAAGCAAGATGCTTTGGAAAGGGTTTCACAGACAAAAGAGCGGTTGATACTTATGTTGGCACACCTTCTGTCTGGGCAATTCTTATGTTCTGCATTTTCTCTTTAACTTTCTGTCTCTCTCGTTTTGCGGGGGACATCTCTGGAGCATTCCTCACTGCCCCTGACAAGAACGAGAAGAGAGCCGCAGTCATCATTCCCGATTGGCTGCCGCACATTCCAGCCAAGAACTCATATGAAGACATGAACGACAGCGACTACGAGACCCTCAGAAAAGCAACCCTCGAAATCAAGCTGGGGGAGCTTCGATTGGTGGAAAAGGGACTCTACGGGATGCCCTGCTCAGGCAACATCTTTGACAAAAGCCTTACAGGAGTCCAGGGTGAGGCAGGATACGAACGAGTAGAGACCGGGGTGGCAGTTAAAAGAGGTGAGGCAGGTGAGCCCGCTGTGGGTGTCCAAATCAATTGGATTAATGATGTATTTGGGGTAAGGAGGGGTAGGAAAGAGACTGCAGAAGAAATTGCATTCCTCAGAAGCAGGTTTAAATGGGGACACCTCTCCGAACTTCCCTCTGATGCCAGCATCAAGTATGCTGGCATGGACTTCTCTTTCTTCAATGAGACAGTGGAGGTGTCTCAGAACTCATACAGCAGGGGGGTCAACACAGATGCCCTTTGGAGAACGATCGGAGAAAAGAGAAAGAAGGGGGAAGTGAAAGCCACAGAACTCGAACCCGCAACCGAAATGGAGAAGGAGGGGGGATTGGAGCTGCTCATGCGGAGTATCAATGGTGTGTTGCATTAGATGGTGTGCACACGACCCTCCAGACGTGTCTGGGCAGATGAGCTCAGTTGCCACTCCACCCGACCATGCAGGAGAGTTGTAAGAGCAGCAGTCAGGGTCCCAGAAATGCTGAAGGAGAGGAAAGAGCCGATCCATCTGCGGGCACTGAAACGATTCAAGAGAGTCATACTAGCTGTGCTAGGTGACAGCTCCTACTCCCGAACGACCTACAGTGGAAGGTTGGGTTGGCTGATATTCTTGGTTGAAGAAGGGTGGACTCCAGAAACAGCAATGCAGGAAGCCAACCCATGGCAGAACATCATAGCATGGCACACTGAACGCCACAACCATAAACATGGGAGTAGTACAGCAGCAGAAGCAACTAGCTTCGAAAGCGTCATCAAACATCTTCCCCGTTTGAAGATACTCGCAAACCACCTGTGGGGTCAGGAACCAAAAGTACAATTCTTTACTGATTGTAATCCGTTATTTAAACAGTTGAGGACGGGCATAGCAGCAGATGGTACCTCACAGGGGATGCTTGTTTTCATTATACAGGAACTCGGACGGACCAGAGGGTCAGTGACTTAGTGCAGGAGAGAGGTCTAGATGGCCAACGCGCTGACTAAGCCATGTTGGCCTGGGAAGGAATTTTCATGAGCAGAGAAGAACAAATGACAGAACAAGGATGACTGAAGAAAGACATAGATCTTTGCAAGATGGGGGGGTGAGCAGAATGTGCAAGCGGGCCGGCACCGGCCAACCGGTCCTGCCACACAGCGCGCCTCCAGAGAGCCATGACCGAGCACGTATGCATCTTGTAGATCAATGCATGCAAAATTAATTGCATGTACGTAAATGCATGTAAACAGTAATTCGACGATACAGAATGATGGAGTCAGATAAGTCAGAGACTTGATTGATGGTTGGAAGTGAAGTAGCGTTACTTCACACACCTTCTGATAACGAACACGTATAAGTGCTGTGTGCGCTCACGGGCAAAGGCACCCCTAGAGAAGCAATGTCTAGCTCTTTCTCTCGTAACTCTATTTATGTTGCAATATGGTTTTTTTTGGCTCAGAACCACAAAAAACATACTTTTAAAGTGTAAGTTTTTGTTTAAAACCCTAGGGGGGGGAGGTTATAATTAATTTTTATTTTTTTAATTTTTTAGTGTCATACCCTAGCTTTCTAGTATGCAATATCGTCAGGGCTCTGACGATAGAAAGCTAATTCTTTCCAGTATGGGGCCACGCACTAAAGATGATTGGAAACCTAGTTTCCAAAGGGGGAAGGGGGGGGGAGGGGGGTTATTTCCAGTTTATCGATCGCCTAGGTCAGACCCCTTTAGGAACCCCCCTCCCCTCAAATGATTGAAAGCGTCAACACACCGATTAGTAAGTTTAACATCCCATCAAAATGCATTGACGTTGCAATATTCATCAAGCGGCCTCAGACTTCTAGAATGGCTCACATCGAGGAGGAAAGAGGTGCCTCTTTCCATCCATCCATCCCTCACTCACTCCATCCATCCATCTCTCATGCAGTCACTCCCTCACTCCATCCACCCATCCATCCTTCATCACTCCATGCATCCATCTATCCATCCATCCATTCCTCACTCCATCACTCCATCTCTCACTCACTCCATCACTCCACCCATCGATTTGTCTATCCATCCTTCCTTCCTTCCTTCCTTCCTTCCATCCATCCATCCATCCATCCATCCGTCAGTCACTGCAGAGTGGAAAGAGAGCATGCATGTATTGACTGGAAAGAAGGCATGCAACGGGGAGCATTGAGTGGAAAAAAAGGCACCGTGTTCTCCGCTTCACCGCGTTCTAGACCACGTTTTCTTCAGATGACTGCTGGAGAGCTTCTGGAAGCTCCTCACTCGTCGCGGTAACGGGATTTTAAAACCAGATCTCCGATTTCAACACATCAGATACTAAGTCTGTCACTCTGAGACGGTTACCCTTTCTTGTTGAATACTTCAAATTCCTTTCGGGGTTCAAAGTACTTCTCAATATGCTCTGTGGATTCCACCCCCAACGTCTTCAGAAAGAACTGTGAAACTGACTCCGCAAGGGCCGCATCTTCAAGGAAGTCTGACACGGCGATTCGCAAACAAGCGTCAAAAGGCAGGCTGGACATTTTGGGAAAAAAAAAGAACACAGACACGGTCAGACCGAATTCGCCAGCCTAAGAGTAGGTGCTGACCGCAGCGGACCGACATACAGTAGCAGGCCAGAAGACCAAGACGTTTTTCAGACAGCTTTTGCACCAAAATACATGCATGCATGCATGCATGCGAACAGCTGATGCCAGCCTGATGGAGCTGTGCATGCATGGGCTTAATTTGCAAGGTATAGGGATGTATGGCACGGTCGTGCTTTGGCATGGCCGCGTCTTTGACATGCGCGCGCACTGCGGGCCCGGCATCGTCAATGCCGGGGCCCATAGGCCATGGACAAACCATAGGCTCAATGCCTGACCTTTTTCTGGTATTGAGCCCTCCTGCCCTCCTGTTTCTGGCATGGAGGCAAACATACACAGATGAACAATATGACCCCACAACCTTCTTAGTTAACCTCAGTGTTGTTGATGCCTGTACTTTTTTGGAGTAGAAACAGTTTCTGGGACGGCGAGATCGAGATCTCGACATTTGAGTTTTTTTCTTACTGTTGGCAATGCTCGGAGACGCCCACTCAGATCCTAACTCCTTAAGAGCTTGTAGCCCATGTTCATCGCACTCTGTGTGCTCCAAGTGCTTTGCAAACTCTATACTTATCGATTGGAAACGGTTTGCTTGGGCTCTGCCGCATTTTCTATGGTGGAGGGGGTACAGTGTCAGCCCCCAGGTCCAGTTGCCCGGTATGTAAAGGAGAATATCTCCATATCTCACCCTTGCCCTTTTTGCCCGTTGATTTGCCGGGTACCGCAACAGCTCAATGACCACCTGCTTATTTGCAAGGGTTGACAAGAAGCAGGGGCCACAGCCCAAGTGAGTGGTAGGCCCATCCAATTTGAAACCAACGATGTGGAAGAAGAGTGGGATGGAGTGTATCTGGATCAACGCCCAACAATAAAAGGGGATGCTCTGATCAACTCTCTTCGTACCGACATTATGAAAAAAATGAAATAGATTGGGGGCAATTCCTACCGTCGCATTGCAGACATTTTGTAAGATATGAACAAATTGAGCAGGCTGATAGAAAACGAAGGCAACCAAGGTGAGAGCCTGTTTCCAAACGTGCTTGCTGAAGATAAAGAAGGTCATGCAGCGAAGCGATTTGCCTTAAAAGAGGGGGTTTTGACACAGGAGTTTGTGTTAAGAAGAATGAAAAGACTTTCAAATGGTGTTTGGGTGGTAGATATGGAACACTGTCAGGTCTTGAGAGACCTGTTGCGTCTTCCACAAGTGGCAGAGGTATGGGACTTTAGACCTCCCCCACCATAACACCATCCTAAAAAAATTTGGAGACGTGATGATTTCGATAGAGACGAGATGAAGAACATCTTCGATGGAGGTCAGTCAAGTATCATTTTCTTTTTTCCCGCCAATTTCCGGACCTTCCTTTACCTCACCTTCCTTCTCATTTTCCCCTTTTTCCTTTTTTTCTTACCCTTCTTCTTTCTTTCAGAATCTAGCCTTCTCTCGTTCCCCTCCTTCGATCATCTTCCCTCCTTCCACCATTCTCTTCCTTTTGTTCCTGTATCTCATTCCTGCAGATACGTACAGATGCGGCCCATGTTCTTCTCCTTTCCCTACCACCACCACACACTCTGTCTGTCTGTCTGTCTCTCTCTGTATATATGTGTGTGTGTATGTGTGTATGTGTGTGTGTGTGTAAGTGTATGTGTGTGTGTGTATGTGTGTGTGTGTGTGTGTATGTGTGTGTGTGTGGGTGTGTGTGTGTGTATGTGTATGTGTATGTAGTGTGTTTGCCTGTATAAGTACATATGTGCACGCGTGTAAAGCTATATGAGGGAGGTGAATGAAATATAGAAAACGGTAAAGAAGGAAGAAAAACAAGAAGATATGCATCTGAGGCCTTGTGTGTATGTGTGTGTGTGTGTGTGTATATGTATGTGTGTGTGTGCATGTGAGGTGAAGGTGCACCTGCATCCATCCTAGATGGTATCTTATGAATGTTTATTTATATAAACAACTACTCACCGTTTTATGCCTGTAAATTACTTTAATGTTTTCATTTTTTTAACTGTTTTCATTTATTTAAAGCAAATTTCAAACATGAATTAGACCAAATTTAAGAATTAGTTATAGTATTATAAATTTTCTGTATCTTATTCATATATATGTACGTACGTGAATGTATAGTTATATTATAATATGTATCATCCTAGGTATTATTATTATTAATTCTGCTATACATTCTGATAGTTGAGCTTATTATAAATGCAGTTTAAACAATAAAACAATGTTTAATATCATTAGAAATTGTTTTAAAATGCTTTAGAAAATATGTAGATACTTCATAATTTTGGAGACCGTTTGGGTGTTGGAGACCATTTTAAAAAAATTTTCCTTGAAAGGACGGACATATGGGGGCAGAGCCGCTAACTCTTTTGCCTTCTTTTCTTCTTCTACCCTCTGCAACGCCCTCACTCTCTCTTCTTCAGCGGCCTCCCACTTCTTTTTCCTTCTCCTCACAAACACCTCCCAATCATCGTCTTCCATGTCCTCAAAGTGATCTCTGTTCGGGGGAGAGAAAGGACGGACATAGGGGGGCAGAGCAGCTAACTCTTTTGCCTTCTTTTCTTCTTCTACCCTCTGCAATGCCCTCACTCTCTCTTCTTCAGCGGCCTCCCACTTCTTCTTCCTTCCCCCCACAAACACCTCCCAATCATCGTCCTCCATATCCCGAAACTGATCTCTGTTTGGGGGAGAGAAAGGATGAACATAGGGGGGCAAAGCAACTACTCCCTCTTTTGTCTCCTTTATCAGGGAAACCCCCCCCTTAAAATATGAAAAGACCCCTCTCATGTCATTTCTGCCTCCCATTCTGAGTGCTGCAGCGGCCGCAGGAGTAGGCGCAAGCATTTACTCTTTGAAACTCCCCATAAGCTCATCGTCATCTCCGATATCAACACACTCGGCGCCGTTAGATGGAGTAGGGGAAGCTTCTCGGCTCTGCTGATCAAAGCCAGAGACACCATAGCGACCTGCATGAAACGAAATAAAAAGTTTGAAGAAAACTCTATCTAGTGTATGTATTTGCAAAGTGAAGAGCCGAAGGGAAAAACTTTAAGCAAGTGGGGAGAGGAGAGGGAAAGTCTCCCCGGAAAGACGGCCGGCCGCGGACTAACCTCTAGATGCACCGCCTCCATTTGCTGATAACGCAGATGAAATGAATCGGGAGGGCCCTGGGAGACCAAGAGTCTAGTTGGAGCCACCCTGCTGCATGTCCTGCTATGTGAGAAGCAGTTCTTTCAGAGCATTTGCCTTCTCTTCGGCTGAAACCCCTTGTTTTCTCTCTTTCACAGTAGCAATGACACTATATGAAAGCCACTTCTTCTCTTTGTCGCACCCCCATGTCTTACAATACCCCGCAACGCCGTCGACGAAGCAGCTGTAAAAACAGATACAAACAGAGACGGACAGAATCGAGAAGGCAAGAAGAAGACGGACAGACAGAACGTACTGTTTAATGCAGGCCAACATGCTGGAAGTCAATAACGAGCAGGGAAGAAGGAGACGGACAGACAGAACGTATGGAAGGCTTAGCATGATGGAAGAACGAAGACGAGCAGGCAAGATAGAGCTTACTGAAGGTAAACATTGACTTACTTGAAATTTCTCTCTGATCCTTCTACGTCGTAGAGCGTTCTCCACTCTTCTTTGTTGAGGACGACCTTGGACAGAAAAGGTATTCCTGCGATGGCGATTGCACGGGCTGCCTGGAGTGAGATCCCCCAGATTTGGTCGTCCTTCCTCTGGATCCTGCAGAGCACCGAATCTCCGGTCGCCTGCTTCCACCGCAACCAGATGTATTCCAACGACTTGGGGAGAATGTACTCACAGATCTCTGCCTTCAGGTGGTTCTCTTTTTCCCACCTGCAGTGGAGGCAAGGAAGGTCCAGATAGAGAGATGAAAAAGGATAATCTAGTGCAAACCGTAATCTGATTCAACAGCTGGGTGCAAAGAGCCATCAAAGGCAGACTGACTTGTCAAGATGAGTGCTTGGCTGGATGACAGTTCCACCTTTCCCTGTTCTGAAAATATTATACCCTCTATGAATATGCCATATCAGGCACCTCCTCCTTTGGACTAGTTTGCGAACTTGGGAGTAGAAAAGACGGTGAAGCAGGGCATCATCAGGTTCATATATGACCCTCCTCATCCCTTCCATCACTTCCACTGGAGTCCGACAGATAAACGAATAAATTTCTGCGTCAGTTAGCTCCCCGAAAATCTTCTTCCACTCTGCCTTAGTCAGCTTGTCTGCGTCTGAAAGCATCACATCAAGTTCCGTTGGGGAAGTAGAGGTCAGTTTGTTCGGATCCGTCATGGGAGCCTGGAGCAAGGGTGCTGCTCGTGGTGAGCTGTCCCTGCATGTCCGTCGCTCTTGTCGCCATCATGTTCATTTCTAGCATTGAGACGGGAAGTGCAATTCACAAAATAAGACTTCACGAACGATGAAACACGAATTTCTTTCCAAAAAGCAGCCAAACAAGATTCAGAGAGACCAACAGAGAATGTGTGGACCGTGCAGAGGCTTCTAACAACAAATTTCTGGGCCTGACAGGGAAGCTTGTGGCGCAAAAAGACCGTTGCACGTTCTTGCACGAAAGAATGGTCTTCTACGCCGACCTTTATGTATATTGCAAAACCTGACTTCCTTGTTCACTATGAGTAATGCACCGTTTTTCTTCCTATTTTTTCGGCATTGTGCCTTCAAAACCTCTTGAATACGATGGTAGCACCAGGATTTATATTCAGAAACAGGATTACCAATACCAGATACACCCCTCAATGAACGGAATCATCAGGCCATGGTTCGTCCATGGCCCATGGGCCCCGGTATTGATGATGCCAGGCCCGTAGTGCGGTCAGGCTTTGGGATGACCGTACCTTCGGCATGCACGGTCGGGCTTTGGCATAGCATTGCATGGCCACGCCTTCGGCACGGTCGGGCTTTGGTAGGCCTGCGGGTCGGGCTTTGGCATGGCCATGCCTTCAACACGGTCAGGCTTTGGCAGGCCCGCGCCTTCAGCACGGTCGGGCTTTGGCAGCCGGACGCCTAACTGTAAGCTGCGTACGGTACTAGAGGTTCAATTACGATAAGCGTAGATCGTAGGCAGACTCACATTAAAGTGTGACCTAGCAGAATCAATCTGTTGATCCACTATTTAGACTAGCCAACACCACAATCGAGAGACTGGCACAGAACAACTTTCATATGCAAAGGTCAGACGTCACTTTATTCAGACTGGGCGTACGCGGCGTTGCGAGGTCGGCGGCGGCCCTAGCGCGGCGCGACGCTCGTGATAGGCCTACACCTGCCTGCCTTCTAAAGCTGACGTTCATGCTCAGCTCAATCACTCAGACCATCGAAATCGAACCATAGAGGCATGAATAAAGTCGGTAAGCCACGACCGACACTACAGTATGCCTCTTCTACCATATGTACACGACGTCCTCGGAATCACTCTCAGCATTTTCAGGCTGAGAAGCAGATAGCCAAAAAGCACACAGCCTAAAAAGCTGCGTCTCTAACTGACAGATTCGCACCCTACTCCATACGGCATTCTCGACTGCACTGACGTGCACCACACGTCTTCTCAACTCTATCCCCCACCTGCCTGCCTTCTTCTTTGCTGCTTCTCTTCTTTTCTCCTTGAAGGCATGCAGGGCTTTCTTTGTATGCATGAGGCTGACTGACGGTTCCCACGACGCATTCTCCTTACTCTCCCCCTTCGGCGCCCGGGCTTTGGTGGCCGCTCCGGATCAACCATAGGAAGCCTTCTTGGGGGTATCAGGAAGTTTTTCGATATTCCAGATCACGCCTCAGTCTTGTGTACACTATGTCTGCCCTTCTCTCTGGCTCTACTCGACATAGCTTGATGGAATCCTTTTCTTTTCTTCTCCCATCGGTCTCTTTTCTTGGAGAAAGAAAGGAATCTTAAGCGGGAGAAAGCGAGGTTGCGTTCCAAATTCCCTTCTTGTCCTGTTTTCTTTCTGTAGTTGGAGTGGGGGTCTGTTTGCTGCTGTGCCTTGTGCGTGTGTGCCTGTCTCTACGGAGTACCGCAATAACACTTCAGAGGGTGAGCAATTTCTGTCTTCATTTGAGTATATGGATGTATATCTTTGTCAAATCTTTTGGCATTTGTAGCTGGGGTGGTGAAGATAAGAGAGACCAAAGCGCAACAGAGCCAAAATGGATGGAGTTGAGCTGAGGGAAGAAAAGTTAAGATGACTAGTACATCCAGAAAGAGACACGGGGGGCCTGCAGAAATGATAAAATTAAGTGAACCAGACATACAAAGACCATCTCCTACATGGTGCCGCTTTAGCAGCTGCCTCTCTTCGCTTGTCGACTATGTATATGCATGTCTTCAGCCCTTCTGCCCTTCCACCTCTCTTTTATCTCTCTCCCCCTCTCCTTGCCTGCTTCAGAAAAATGTAGATCGATCCATCTTCGACTGCCGTAATCTTTATGCTCGCTTCTGTATACCATATTTGCCTGCCTGTATGTACAAAAGGGCTGAGGTCATGGTACTTAGGAAGGAATTTGCTGGAAGGGGGGAGGGTGATTCGATGGCTTGATGGGGGGGAAAAGAAGAGGCAGAGGAAGGCTGCAGCATGAAGGTGGACGCTGTCGCCTGGCACGGACTGAAGAACACCGTCAGGCAGAGGGGTTTGCTCGGCAACGTCAACCTGGCATGGTCTATCACTCTCACAGAGAGTTTTAGATGTCAAAGATGGCCTTCCGCTTGGCTCTCAAGTCTTCCCAGAGGCATCTCCCCCTCTTGACAGTTACTCCTGCAAGCAGGGCGCCAGTCTTTAAGGAGAGGGAGGAGGAGACGACGACAGACGTAGTGCAGGACACCAACACGATTGACTTTGCTCTAAAGGAGGAGATGACGGAGTTTGCAGCCAGCTGCGAGCGGCTTGTATGCAGATTCTGGGAATGCTCAGAGATGCAGGGGTGAACGTGAACTCTGCATGCAGGTGTGAAGG
This sequence comes from Chromera velia, assembly GCA_018398765.1. Taxonomy (NCBI): domain Eukaryota; family Chromeraceae; genus Chromera; species Chromera velia. Next base: position 13,803 of record JAHBMJ010001424.1, read on the forward strand.
AGCACATCCGGGGAGACAGTCCTCTGTCTGCAGCTGTTAGGTTGGGGTTGGAAAAGACTGTGGACCTGTTATTGGAAGTGGGTACAGATGTAGGCACTGGGAAGAGCACAAGAGGCAGAGGAAAAATACCAAAAAAATTCTCTTATTGAGGCGATTGGGACTCGGAGTGATACGGGACTGGAAATAGTAGATCCGATTCGGCTCCTGCGAGTAGGAGCTGACCCGTACTGGCATGGGGTGAAACCAAAGGGTGAGTGAGGGCTCTTGCTGATGGACCTATGAGTGAGGAGCTCTTTAACGTTGTGCAGCCTTCCCGACTTTGTGCTAATTTGTCAGCCATCCTTGAGAAAGATTGACTGGAGTCACCTGGATGTGGGCCATTTTCCTCTAGTCCATTCTTTTAACGAGGAAAAGGTTTTAGCATTTTTCTCCCCACCTCTCTCTTCTCCCTGTTCCCTCACCTCCCTCTCTCGCTCAGTCAGTGTGTGCGTGCGTGCGTGCATGTATGTGTGTATGTGTGTATGTGTATCCCTTTACTCTCTCTGCCCTCTCACCTTTTCTTTCTCTCTCTGCTGCTCTCTATGTATGCATTCGTGCTTTAGAAAAATGCCAGTCAAACCTTTTTTGGCTGTCGCGATCTTCACCCTCCTCTACAAGGGAGCTGAGGCCGTGGTGGTAGGGAAAGAAGTCGTTGCAATAGGGGGGGGGCGATTCAGTGGCTTGGC
>JAHBMJ010001424.1:20432-30719 GCA_018398765.1 Chromera velia
CCCCCCCCCCAAACCTGACTGTTGCAGGGAGCCAGTATGTTGCGATGGCGATGGACCTTCTTGGGCCTTCACTAGAAGACGTCTTCACTCTCTGCAATCGGTCGGTCCGTTAATTGCCTCTCTACTTGGTGCATACAGCTGTGTGTGTCTTCAGACAGATAGAACGAGAGAGACCAAAAGCCACCTCCCTCGGTGTCTTGCTCCAAGAAAAGAAGTGAGTGGCTGGAAGGAAATGGTTCCTTCTCCTGTCTGAACAGCCAAGGGGGCGTATCAATGGTTGGCTTTTTGGATGATCGACAGGCTGTTTGACGCAAAGGAAAGCAAAGGGGTATCGCAGACTTCCTCTTTTTGTAAGTTTCCGATTGCAGACGACCAAGAAGAAATCGCTGTTCAGTGGAAGAAAAAGCTGCTCTGCTCTGGTCTTCTTTTTTTTTCTGTTTTTGCTTCTCTCCTCCATGCAGGCGCTTCTCCCTGAAGACGATTTTGATGATCGCAGACCAGATGGTCCGTCCGTCCGTCTGGAACTCTCTCGCTCTCTCTCCCCCTTTTTCTTTCTCTGACATGCAGACAACCTCCCTCTGTGTGTTTGCGTTTTGTTAGGTTTCGTCCTTTTCCTGATCGCGCATGGCCTGTCCCATCTCTTCACACATTCTCCCTCTGTTTCTTCCCCTCCTGATTCTGGGCTCGTGGGTTTGCTGTGGTGCCTGTCCCTGACGGTTGCGTTCTTCTTCTCTTTGTCGTTGACTGCGTGGATGCAGCTGCTGCGCGTGGAGTTCCTGCACAGTCGGAACTTTATCCACAGGGACATCAAACCCGACAACTTCCTCGTCTCCCCCGACGCACCCAATCCTAGGTCCAACACGTCACTCTCACCATCGAGGGTCGGTCTGCATGTCGCTCTGTCGGGTGGGCAATTCGGCAGAAAGGGAGCGGGGAAGGGGGGTTGGGTTTTTCATATTTGAAGACGGAACATGCATTGCATTTGTTGTCTCTCTGCTTCTTGTCCCAAGTGACTGAGTCAGTGAGGGCAGGAGGGACTGAGAGTAGGGTCACTTCCAAATGTGCCTACCTTTATTTGGATTCGTGCATCTGCGTGTGCAAAGTAGTGCTCTCCGAAATGCAATTCTCAAGAGAGTTGTAACGGCACTGTACGCTCGAAGAAAAATGTTTCAAGAAAAAATACTTTTCTTTTTCTGCGCCCAAGGAAGGTCTGTGTAGGGCCGGGAGATTTCAATTCTTCTTACCTTGTTTAGCATGTTTCCCCTCTCTGTTTCATTTGAGCCTGCTGGTGAATGCATTGGTGGGTTTGAATTTGGAGTTCATTCTTCCGACGTCTTTCTTGCGTTTCTTTGTTTGTGCCTGCCGCGACTGAATCAAGTCTGAACAAGTGGGAGTGGCAAGCGTCCCTCTACCCTTCTCTCTCCCTCCGCCTGGATAGATGGATGGATGGATGAATGAATGAATGCAGGTAGCCCATCAGAACCAAGAGGGTGCAGGTGCGGGGGTCGGTGACGCGACAGGCAACGGCAACGAACCCCCGAGAGTCGAGATGTCCCCCACAGGAAGTGTTGCTCCTCCATCAACCGTCCATCATGGTGGGTCGGTCGGTCAGCTTGCTTGTTTGACTGATTGTTTCACGGTTGCATTGTGTTCTGCCCTCTTTCTGAGGAGTTGGACAACCAGATTGGGTGCGAGAGAGAAAGAGAGGGGGGCATCTGGGGGGGACAGTAACTGGCTGACTTGTGCTCTGCTTTTGCTTTCGTTGCTGCCGATGTCTTTGTGTCCCTATCTGCCTCTCCGAGCGGCGAGCACCAACTACAATAAAAAAGAAATAGAGAAAGAGAAAAAGGGAACTGAAAAGTTGCTTTCTGACTGTTGTACTGATGATTTCTCCTTTTTCTTTTCCGTCTGATTTCTTTTCTCCACCATGCTTGTGGCTGGCTGGCGTGCCTCCCTCCCTTCCTTTCTTCTTCTGCAGGTCCCACTGAGGTCTCTATCGGTTTGATGGGAGGGGAGGAGGGCGCGTCGAATGACGACGTGACCATCTACATGATTGACTTCGGTCTTGTAAAGAGGTACGTGCATCAGTCGGTCTTTTTGTGTGCTTTTTTCATTTCGTGCTTTTGCTGTGAGCGCCGAGGGGAGCTTTGTTCAGTGTTGCCCATGCACTTGGAATTATAATGCGAGCGTGAGATCTGCCTCGACTCTTCTTTGGAATTGTTTGGCCGCTGGTATAGATGAAGCCCGTCCGTGTGCGTGTTTTCCTGGTGTCTGATCTTATTTCCCCATTGGAAAGAGGACAAAAGGCCATGCTCATGAGTCTCACAAGCAGAAGACCCCACCCTCTCATCGATCCCACGGCGCCTTGTTCGATGTTCCCTCTTTGCTTATCTCACTTTCTCCCTTTCCGGGCGTGTGCCTGTGCCTGTGCCTCTGATTGTGTGTATGTGTGTGTGCGTGGGTGTGTGTGCAGATACAGAAACCCCCAGACTTTTGCTCACATTCCGTATAGGGAGCACAAAAACCTAACGGGGACCGCAAGATATGCATCGATCAATGCGCACGTGGGAATTGGTCGGTCGGTCTGCAACAGTGGTGGTGTGGTGTCCTTTGCATTGACGGTCTTTTCTAGGTGGTGAGCGATGTGTCAGGCTGTCTTCCTTTCCTTTTCCTGCCTCGCACAATTTGGAGGCAAAAAGAAAGAACAACGTGCAGGCATTTCTTTTCTTTCTTTGACATACTGGACATACCTTATCTTGGCCGTGCAATTCGTCGATTGAGGAGTTTGAGAAAGCGCATGATTAGTTCTCCTCTATAGCCCGACTGTGTGGCGCTCCTTGAAGGGAGACCGTGAGAGCCAATCATTCCCTCGTCTGCCTCCTGACCTTGAGCGGGAAGGTTCCTTGGGCGGAAACAGTGAATCAACCAATCATGTTTTCCCCCAATCCCGTCCGAATCAGCTCCGTCCTCTCGTCATGGTGGGATCAATCAAAAGTTTTGGCATGTGCTGTAGAGGCTTTAACGTTCCCTTCCTTGCGTCCTTTCCCCTCACTTTTCGGCTTGTTGTGCTTACTCGGTTTGCGATTTCAATTGCCCACTTGCGTTGCTTTCCTTGCTCCCCTTTCATCTGCTTTCTGCCGCACAACAGTCTTAAATTATTCTGTGTCTGTTCGCTCGTTCCTTAATCATTTGTTTGCAGAACAAAGCAGGAGGGACGACCTGGAGGCCATTGGCTACGTCCTTCTTTACTTTTGCACTGGTGGGCCCTCCTCCTCTCCCCGCCTTTTCTTTTCTTTTCTCGAACAGATTTCCAGTCACAGAGGAAAAACGCGGAAACAAGAGGGCAGGTGAAAAGAGTAGAAGTTGTCCTTCCAGCCCTCTTTCGTATTCTCACCGTCACGTCATTTTACTCATCCCCTCTCTCCTCTCTCTCCATGTGTGTCTTGGGGGAGAGAGAGAGAGAATGAGTGTCGGAGAAAGGGGAGGGGGTGGGGGGTGTAAACTGGGTCTGTGTTTCGCTTTTTGTATGCGCGCACGCCTGTGTCGCCGGAAGAATTGGTAATTTTATGCTGCAGTCTCCATGCAGTTTTTGACTTTCTGTGCGGCTGTCTGCCCATTAAATTTCTGTTCAGGATTGGTCCCCACTTTCTTCTCTCATTTTCTTCCAACTTGTGACGCAATGGCCTGAAGGGACTCGTCTTTGCCTCTCACTCGATATTTGTTGCCACGTAATGTTTTGGACTGGCGGTGTCTAATTCTTTTTCGATGCAGGCGGAAACCTTCCATGGCAGGGACTGAGAGCCAACACGAAAAACGAGAAGTACGAAAAGATTATGGAAAAGAAAATGCAAACTTCTATTGACTCCCTCTGCCACGGCTTTCCCTGTCAGTCAGAATTTTTTATGCCGGGTAAGGCTAGGATGGCGAGTGATCGAGCAACGAAGGGAGTGAGTGAGTGAGTGAGTGAGTGAGTGACTGAGTGGCTTTGCAGGCGAGTCAGTCCGTGTCACTCTCTCCGGCAATTTTCCGCTCTTCCATTCCACCTTTTTACCTTCTGCGCAGTGTTTTCCTTCAACCCTCCCGTCGTTCTTTCTCCATTCTCTATAATTCCTCATTGTGTATCATTGGGAACGACATCGTCCAAGATTTTGTTTTTCCCTTTCTGATTTCGCAGCGGCTTTTGTTGAGTATCTTCGGTACGTGAGGGAGCTGAAATTCGAGGAGGAGCCCGACTACGCTCGGCTACGGAAGCTGTTCTCCGACTTGTTTAAACGCGAAGGTTATAAAGTCAGTGGTCAGACAGAGAGAGTACAAGGGACCGACTTCATCCATCACCTGTCTCTCTCTGGAGAAGGGAGGAAGCAGAATCAAAGTTTGCGTCGTCAGTGAGATTCCAAGGAAGACACTTGATTTTGGGCCCACTTTTCTCATGACGAAAGATAGTGACTGGCTTAAATGTGGATAGTCGATTCATTGACAACTTGCAGAATTGCGTGGATGGTAGGACAGAAAAGGCAGACAAGGCTCCTTTTTTGTTTGGCCCTTTCTTCTTTCTCTGCAGTGAAAGCAATCAATCTGCTCAAACAAAAAGTGGCCTGCCTCTCTAACACGCGAAGCCTCACTGCTGCTGTATTCTCTTGTTTCGCTTTGCTCGATTGTTATTTTCCGTTTTTTCTTCCTCTATGCATGTACACGCACCTATTCATCCGTAAATTGTGTGTGTGTGTGTGTGTGTGTGTGTGTGTGTGTGCGTGTGCAGCGAGATGGCGTATGGGACTGGGTGGCGGAGGGGGGGCGTATCAAATCCCGGGCCTCGTTCAGAGATCGGGAGAGGGAGAGTCAGAGGAATTTGCATCCCTCAAGCGCTCGGGTGGGCAGGCGGGAAAGCGGGCAATCGGGTCATCTCCTCTTCTCTTGTTCCCTCTCCTCCTGTTTCTTTGTTGTCTCCGTTTCTTCTTGGGTTCCTTTCCGTTCTCTTCGAGTCCACTGGCGTATGCGGATAGAGAGAGTCACCGCCCATTTTTTTCGTTCAGGTTCTGTTCTGTTCTGTTCTGTCGTGGTCGGTCTCCATTTCTTTTGTGCTCTCTCTCTCTCTGTCTCTCTCTCTTTCCTTTCCCTCTTGCTCGCGGGTGAATGGGTTTAAGAGAAAGCACGTTGTCCATGTGTGGATGAAAGCACCTCCATCAACTCTCCCATCCTCTGTGTGTGTGTGTGTGTGTGTGTGTGTGCTCCTGCGTTGCAGAGAGACCGAGGGGAGAAAGGGTCAGGCAGCTCTTTGTTGCGTGTCTTTTTCTGTCAAATGAACAGTCAGGAATGAACAGTCTCTCTCGACTGTTCACTTTTTGTTTGGCTTCCTGTTTTTATCTCTCTCCCCTGTGTACACCCGGGTAAGCCAGTTCGCAAGAGAGAGGGCATACGTTTTGGTGAGCATGTGTGCAGCAGTCCAAACAGCTGGCAAGGCACTACACGCTTCGACGGCAGGAAAAGTGCGAGAGAAATTCAAACCTCTGCCAGCACATCCGTGTCAAGCTGTGTGATACTACGGAGGGTGTAGAGGAATACATCTTTTGTTTTGTGTGCAGAGGAAGAGACGAGGGTCTCGGCGTCTCCCGGGTTGACCAGTCGTGTCAGTCTGTCTGCCTGTCTGTCTGTCTGTCTGTCTGTCTGTCTGTCGAGGAAGAGAAAAGGAAAGAAAGGACGATGTAGTCTGTCTTTCGGGAAAGAAACCATGCATTCTGTCTGTCTGTCTGTCACTGGGCAAGGAAGGGCCGCAGGGTACGCTCAAGGCCTAGAGCTCTGGTACCCTTCCACTGAGAGAGCGTGCCAAAAGAAGAAAGAAAAAAAAAAAACAGACGAGAATGAAGAAGGAGAAAAAGGGAAAGAAAAGACGACGTAGTCTGTCGGTGTGCACGGATGTCTCATGTGCCGTCGGCCAGGCAGAGAGGATGGGAAGAGGGGGGGGACGGGAGGGAGGGAGGGAATGCTTCAGAGCGGTGGGTCGATGAAAGGCGAGGAACCAAAGACGTGCCAATGAGCCCACGAGAGGAAAAATCACAACAACCACTGCACGCTCGTCTCCCTCCTTTCTGGCAGCACAGCATTCAGCTAGATTGAAGTGGTCGGAAGAAAGGCAGCAAAATCGCCCGGCCCGATCAGGCTTGGAACGCCCATTGCCGCGTTTCCTGTAGCATAGCCGGTAGGCTGACACCCTTTCTCCCCCTTTCTTTTCCTTTCCTTTCCTTGCCTGTTTGCAGTGCGGGTCAACGCCGATCTTGCAGAGGGTTTCGAACGCGACAGGACACTGAAGTCCGTCTGCATGTGTTTCTTTCTGTCTGTCTGTCTGCCCGCTTTTTTTTGTCGATTTGTGGAGGTCTTCTACCAATTCGCTTGGTCCTCTTTCTTCACTTCACCCACTAACAGACAGATGTGGTCTTGTTCTGAAAGGAAGAGCGCAAAAGAAAGAGATGTTGCCTGTGGGCCCAGATGCAATGCACACAAAAGAAAGTCTTTCGCGTGCCTCTTACTTAATGCTCTTTGATTTGAATGCAGCGTTCGAAGACCCGCCAGGAAAAATTTCTTTGCACGACTCTGCGTGAGTCAATTTCTACTTTCCCTTTCTGTGGACGTCTTTTTCCCTCCTCATGCAAAAACTACCCCTTCTGCTTTCGGTTTTCCTTCTCCTTTCTCTTGTGCCCCCAATTGTTCTCTCCTTCTTTCTTTTTTCTGTTCTCTTGTGGATCTCTCTCTCTCTCTCTCTCTGTGTGTGTGTGTGTGTCTGTGTGTCTGTGTGTCTGTGTGTGTGTGTCTGTGTGTGTGTGAGGGTGTGAGTGTGTGTGACTGTGCGTGCGTGCGTGCGTGCATCTGTGTGTGTGTGTGTGTGTGTGTGTGTGTGTGTGCGTGTGTGTGTCTGTACGTGTGTGTGTCTGTACGTGTGTGTGTCTGTACGTGTGCGTGCGTGTGTGTGTGTGTGTGTGTGTGGAGTGAGCGTTCTCCTTGATTTTCGATGACTATTGGCTTCCTGTTTTCCTTCCTTGTTGCCGTCCTCCCCTGCAGTCCTGCGGAAAACCGCAACCGGACGAGGTGGACGAAGGGGGCGGAGGGGGAAGGGGAAAGCCGGGGGGAGCCCCCCCTCCCGTCCCTCCAGGGGGAAAGAGGGGGTCGCAGTCGTAGCGCTCGAGGTCGAATAGGCAGGCAGAGAAAGACAAAGAGGACCGTTGTACAGGATGGAAGGCTTTCGTTCATTTTCAAATCAGTATGCAGCTGGAGGAGGAGGGGTAGAAACATACCCACGGAGAGGCGGAAACGGTCACAGGGCAACTCAGTGAAAGAGACGGGCAGCGGCATCGACACGGGGGCTGGTCATGCTTCTTGCATTCCCTGCCCTTCCCGTTCCTTCCTCTTTCTCCCAGGGTCGAGGGGAGCGATGAGAGGGGTGTGTGTGATGGCGGACAGGATGGCACCGAGAAGGGGCAGGGGTGTGATGGAGAGAAGGAGTACAAAAAGGGTTGGAAAAAGGGGGGACGAGACGACGGAGGAATTCGATTTGTCATTTCACTTCCTGCCCAAATGGAAGAGGTACATCTGCAGATTGCTCGCCTACCCGTCTAGACGTCTCAGCCTGACATTGACTCTTCTGTTCCTTCGCACCTTCTTTCCGTCCCCAGTCGTCCACTTTTGCCACAGGCCCGCCGCGCCTTCAAATGGCAGATGAGTTCTCGACGCTGCCACTGACAGTTTGAGTCGCTCTTCAACTGAGACCGCCCGCCGCCCACCAGACCGCCCAGATTCTGAGGAACGTCAGTGCAATGGTGATCGTTATGTATGAAATGATGTAGAAAACTAATGATAAGTATATATCATGTACCTGTACAATTTTACATTGTGGACAATTGTGGAACCATAGTAGCTATCTAGCTACATGTACAAAAATCTCGATTTCTTATAATGTTATATCGATAATTAATTGTATTTTTGGTGGTACTATGTTCATCATATAATGTTTATAGGTTACGACCGTTACGTAGTTAACCACCATATACTGTATGATATATACTATCTCTAGCAGCCTATATACCAGGTATCTAGCGTTAATTTAACATTTCAAAACATGCAAATTGAAGGCAGATTATTCAATGATGAACCAGGGCATTCAATTAGGTTAGGTTGGAACAAGTTAGGTCTAGGGGTAATTTAAAAAAAAAAAAAAAAATGGTCATTTTCATTTTTTTGTTTTTTATTTTTTTTTTCTGATGTCAAACTAAAAAATATGTTGTTTAAGTGTTGTTGATGTGTTACACGAATCAACAAGTGTTGTTGAAGTGTTGTTATACTATTGTTTCTTTGTTATAATGATAAATGTTTGTTGTTCCACTATTATATAACTGTTGCTTTTATGTTGTAAGGTGTTGCATATGCTTGTCATGTCTTGATGGAGGTCATCATCGAAAAACAAAAAAAAAAAAAAGAAAATTGTCCTGGAGACCGTATTCTTTTTTTTTTTTTTTTTTTTTTTTAAATTACCCCTAGGGTTAGGTTACTAGCAGGTTAGGAGACTTAGGTTAAGGTTAGTTTAGGTTTTATGTTAGTTTTAGGTTAGAAACCTACTCAGAGGATTATGGACAGCACAGACTAAAAAATTAAGTTTACACCTGTAAAAATGATGTTTTTCACTCAACAACTAATGAACTACCTAGAAATAAGCAAGCTGAGTGTAAGCGTAAGCGACAAACGTATGCATGAATTGAATCATCAGATCGAGCAGTAAGAGATCAGTGACTACAAGAAACCGATAAGAGACTAAAATATTATTGTCAGAACTGCTGAATGCTAGGCTGAATGTTGAAAGGAACATTGCATGTGCGTATAAGTATGCAATATAAGCTCAGGGAGCTGTAGCGTTGCTGCATGATGCCGTTTAAGTTTATGCCCATGAGATGATGCCTAGCCATCTAGCTATCATTAAAAACTGACTTTCATATACTAGTAAACATCAGCTTTTTGAATGTCATGTTCAATTAAACTTTTGAATGTGACTTTTCAATCAAAAACAACACAAAATAGACACATCATAATGCATTTTAAACATTTATCTTTATAATTTAAAAAGTGTTTTACATATCCCAACTTAATATAACGCTATAAAAATATGTACATAAAATTATGATATCACTTAGTATGATCTAGTATGATCATATTTCATACCTGTAAGAATCGTATCCTTGCAATTTAGGTTAGTAACCGACTTAAACCGAGGTTTATATATATATATATATATATATATATATATGTATATATAATAACCTAACCTAGGTTTTTTTTACTTCAAGCCAAGTTCAAGGTTAGGTTAGGTTAGGTTTAAAACCTAATTGGATACCCTATGATGAATAGTGACCATGTTTGATTTGATTTGATTTGAGGTAGGGCTTAAGCTCAAATCAAATATCCAGTCAGGGAGGACCTAGTGTTTAAAGACCTATCAAATACGATCAAATATTTGATCAATATGACTTTCAACTAGTAACCATGTTTGATTTGATTATATTTGATTTGATTTGATTTGATTTGATTTGATTTGAGCTTCAACCTCAAATATTTAATATTTGAGGTAAGATTTGAGGTTAACCTCTTAGGGTTCCTCACTGAGTCACTAACTTACTGTCACTCTAATCATTTTTCTCATGACAATAGTTATCAGAACATTTCTGATGTGTGTTTCAAAAATTTAAAAAAATATATATAAAATTATAACTTATCAGTTCCGTAAAAAAAATATGCCTGTGTGGCAGTGTATATACACTAGTCACTGAGACTCACTCTAGTACTAATAGAGATTAAGAACGTAAAATTGATAGACTTGAAATTGCATATGACTTTTTGTTGATACGATAAAGTTAGAGCACGTACCAAAATTGAGGTGACAATCACTCAGCTTTATGGCACTTCCTTTTCCTCTTCTTCATGATCACTTTCTTCAATGTGAATCGAATCGATCGGTGGTGGGAGCTGCTGAGAGCTTTTTCTCTGGCTTTTCGGCTTTCCAGGAGTGGGTGCTCCTGGGCTTCTATTCGGTTGCGGAGAGATGACAACGGGGTGAGACGGAGAACCGCGCACACGTTTGCTATTGCTGTTGGTGTTGGAACCGTCCTGTTTCTGGGCAGCTAAGCATCCAGAGTTGGTAAGTTTGGCTACCCTCTGTGCCGCGCCAGGGCCGACAACAAGCCCCTTGTGTTGGAGGTGAATATAGAGAGGTCGGTAGCCTTCCTCACCCGGAGTGATGACTTTCTCAGG
>JAHBMJ010001425.1:0-22298 GCA_018398765.1 Chromera velia
GGGGCGGGGCGGGGAAGGGGAGGGGGTTGGATACTATGAGGTGAATCGAATCGAATCATTCGAATGAATGAAGAACTAGCTGTCTCTCTCCACTCTCTCTTTCATTTGCATTCATCGCTTTCCCATTTCCTTTTTTTTTCTTAATCTTCCTGGCTCCATTTCTCTGTCGGGTCCGAAAGGATGCTTGTGTGTAGTTTGCCACTCCTTGCTTTCTCTCTCGTGACTTTTTTGCGTGCACAGGATGCACAAAAAGACACAACAGACGTGTACTCTACCGCAATCAAACCATCAGTGAAGGCGAACGATGTAATCGAAGCAGCTCTTCTACCTCTCTTTCTCTCTCTTGCTCTCTCTTGCTTCCTTCCCTCTTTTTCTTCATGCAAACGGTCAAGCAGGAAGACCGCTTTTTGGAGAGCCCTACGGTGAGTGACGGAGTCCGTGGCTGTACGTCGGCCTCCCTTTCACTTCGGTTCGAGGGTCATGTGTTGCCTCGTTCGACCCTCGGCGGCAATCTTTTAATATCATTTGTTTTTTTATTATATTGCATACTGTCAGGCATGCTTGATTGCTTGCGTGCATGCGTATACGATGTTCCCCGCTCTTCGCTCTTTCTTTTCCTCTATCCCTGTCTTCGATCAACCCCCCCCCCCCCCCCCCCCCCCCCCCCTCTCTCTCTCTCTGTGCCTTTGTTTTTGTTTTTGTTCAAGTATGGTGGGTGGGAAGCTTAGGTGAGTGAGTGAGTGAGTGAGTGCATGAATGAGTCTCGATCGAAAAACAGACCATGGAGGAAGAAAGGAAGGTCCCAGAGAGAGTAGCCACGCACACCACCCGGAAGGAAAGAGAGGACTTAAAACAACCTGCCGGGGAAGAATTGGCAAGCAGAAAAAAGAGCCATAGGGGTTGTTAAGGGGTGTTTGCACATCTCTGCCTGCTCCTGGATCCAACAAACAAAGACACTCGCCTCCTGATTGCGTACGATTGATTGTCGTATGTTCCGACTGCTTTGTTTTCTTTTCCACAATCATTGCCTCGAAATGGAGGTGGAAAGACAAAGAGACGCTCCAAAGAGAGAGGGGGGGACAGCAGGGCTGGACCGGTTCTTCTATTTGACTGACAGGAAGGGTGAGAAAGTTGATATGTGGGCTCCACCTGAAGTGAGGGAGCCTTCCTCAATCGAGCATCAAAACTGGAGGGGGGCTTCCGATAGTATGCGGATTAGTGTGCTGGGCTCAGGAACTAGGCATGTCACAGCAAAAAAAAAAAAAAGAAAAAAAGTCTCTATAGAAAAACGAGTTATCTACTTTTTTCTTTCTTTTTTTTTTTTTTTGGCCTGCAACACCTTGCAACACTTGCGCAACACCCGTGCAACAGCTAAACAACAGTTGTTTTAGACAAAAAAAAAAGAAAGAAAAAAAAAAACCTGACAAAGAGAGTTATTTACTTTTTTTTTCTGTGATACCCCTAGGCTTAGGAAGCCTGTGGGGGTGCATGTGGGTGCTGCTTGGTGGCACTTCGTGGGCATCTCTATGTTTTGTTGTCCCCGTCTAAGTGAAACCATTGGCCCTCTATATCAGATAGTCGGCTGGTCGTGATTGATTGATTCGATATTCATCCATGGACCATGCTGGGTGACCACTGACCTTGCATCTTCCTTTTTGGTCAAATTAATTAAACTCGTAATACACTTTAATTACCCTATAAAATTTCCTGTTGAAATCCTTGTTGTTTTACCTGTTACAGGTATTTTCACTACTTAGGGGAACAAAATTAATGCATAATTTTTTAAAAAAAAGCGAAGATTTGAGTTTTTTAGAAAAAAGGGGCGGCTACATAGTGGCGTTAGCCGTAACTAATATAACTGTGTTACATATACATGGCCATATTATGTTTTATGTGGTGCGTAATATAAGTTGAAATGTAAATGTTATGGTTAAGGGCATAAATTATGCAAAGTTACTAGGCAAAGTTATCTTTAGGCAGGTAGGAAAGCACTTGAACAACAAACGTTAACTATAAAGTTGCATCAACTGATTATAAACTGATTGATAACGATAATTTAAAAACACAGATTTGATGTAGCAATCGTTCTTCATATAATGTTTAAGTTTAACAGAGCCTCATCAATCGTTCTTACTGTAGCAATTAAGGGCTGATCGGGGCTGATTCGTTTCATTCGAAACTTAGACATTTACTGAAGTCGAGTGATAACAATGATAGCGGGCATTTTTAAGTTTTGTCATCAATCTGATTCAGTAGATCTCCAGACTGACGTAGTAGTCTCAATTTATCCTTCCTCTTCCCTTATTTTGAAGTCCTCCGCTCTCTCTGCTTCCTCCTCTCCCCCCTCTTGATAGCCCATATACAGCTCCTCTCCCCCCTCCTCTTCCTGGTTCTGGGGCCGGGAGAGCCCGGGATCTTTGGAGGTAGAGCTCTTCCAGGCCCGCTTCTCAAGCCAAGAAAGAAGGGATGGATTGGCTGGTAGCCAGGAGCTTGGCCACTTGATTATGTCAGTAAAGTTACTGCCGCGATCGACACCGTGACGCGTGCAATGAAGGCCATGCGTGGGGGATTATAGGCCTTAAAATCTTAAAATTACGTTTTTAACGTATATCTATGAGGAATAACAAACTAAAATATCTGAGATATTTAAGGATATTTGTAATTATTTCTATCCCCCATTACTTCTATCTAAGTGTGACTCATACATAAGATAATGAAAGATAATGATAATGATAATTAAATTATTTAAAATAATTATTTGGTGAAAGATCATCAAATATCTTAAAATATCTTGAAATATCATAAATATCCCTAAATATCTTCAAATATCTGGATATTTGGATATTTCATAATCAAATATCTTGGATATATGGATATTTCAGTCTAGATTTCAGTTTGTCATTCCTCATAGATCTAAGAGAGAGGTTTTCCATCAGTATGCTCGATCTGCTATCAACGAAGCCTTCGTTTAGTCTCATCTTCCTGAGGTTTGTGTCTCGGGGAATACTAAATCTTCTGAGGCCGACAGAACCTCACACACAGCCTCGGCAGAGAGCCAATCACCACGGTGTTTTCCTCTTCCTCTGTACTTCCATCGCAACAATCCACGTACACTAGTGGTCTGGCTTGATCTGGTTCTACCCTTCCTCGAAAAAATATTCTCTCTCTGTGGATCAGCATTCATGGTCTCTTTCCACAGGCAGTTATAATCTCTTCAAGCACAATACTTTCTCTCATGTGGCTTGCAAAGGAAGGACCAGATCAATCCATCAGACCAACTGTTCTATGGAAGCACCACACTCAGTTTGAACAGGAAGAAATCTGTGACTCTGTCTGCCTTGGATTGAGCCGTCTGTTCGAACAAAGCTCTGCTATCCACCTGTAATATAATCAGTAGTCTAGCGGTAACAGAGCTCATATTCCAAGGAATAAAAGTAATGACACGAAGAAGGAGTGAACGGTTGGCGTAGCGTTGTGAAGGTCTGACAAGCAGTTATATCAGGATGAAATGAAGTACGCGCGCATAATATATGTAGGGCGCATGCATACATGCATGCCGGGAATTAATTGTGCAGCATGCAGTCTCTATGAAGACATCCGTTGTTTGTCTTATAGAACAGAGATAGTAGAACTACCCATGTATGACAGAACCTTTATCCGTATGTAGGAGCTGATCTCAGCTACGACTAGCTGAGGGCCTACATCCCTACGTGGCAGCGGAGCACACGATCCAGCCTCAGTGGGTTCGTGCGCTCTCTTCGGATTGATTGTTCGAACAGCCTTTCGCGCTGCAGTCGCATTGCTTGTCGATTGAGCTTTGCACGTGGTCACTGTAGGAAGTCCAATTCAGTAGAAGCCACCTTTTTCAGAGCCCTTTGAATTTCTTTGTCAGTTGGCAGTCATGTCGGTAGTAGAACGGTAGTAGAATTTTGTGCTGTTGCTCGAGGCTCTTGACTGGTTCAAGAACATCCCCATCCTTCACGTGCAGAAGAACGGTCAAGCCCTCCTGGCAGATCTTCAAGGCAGAACACTCGCAGAGAATCTTGTGGAGGCTGCAGGTGGGTCTTCCACAGCCGCTCCTTCAGAAAAAAGGAATCCACAGTCACCCTCAAGAAGATTCCTTGCCGATACAGAGGGAATTTTGAAGAAGTCGAAGACCCGAAGGAGTCAGAAGTTGACCGCTGGAGCCTGGGCCCGCAAACAAGCAAACGGCTTATTAGGCGGCAGCACAAAGAAGCAGAAGACACCTTCAGGGGGAGGAGGGAGCAATAACAGTCCCCTGTCTGCGTCGCAAAGGTTGCAGATGAATGTGAAGAGAGAGAAGAGTCCCCACAGGAGAAGTGATTGGAGGCCCGTGAGGTCCGTCCCTGGTGTGCTAGTAGACCTGTCCACCCAGAAAGAGTCTGTTGAGAGAGAAGATAGAGGTCAGAGTACTTTCCTCCAGGTGACGTCCGAAGAAGCAGAAGAGAAGGAAAAAGACAGGGAGGGGCCGTCTTCTGATGCTGGTCGACCGACTGACCAGGAAGACATTGACATGTACGACCCTAGCAGTGAAGAAACCCCGTCATTCAGTCCGGTCCAGCCCGTCCCAGTGATGGAACCCATGCCGATGATGATTGGCAGAACTGAAGCAGGTGGAAAGGGGAAAGCCGAGAGAAGGAGAGAGAAACAACAGAGGAAGAGAGAGAGGCAAAAGGAGGTGAAGCACCATACAGAGATCAATACCATCTGGCAGGCTCGTGGGGATAGCCACCAGACAAATCTTGGTGCCTCCCTTCAAGGAGTAAGTGCAGAGGTGTAAGTAGAGAGACGGGATAGGGTTATAGTGCAGGAAGACCGAAAAAGAAGGAAAGAGGAGCGAAAGGAGTGGAAGAGGCAAGAGACTCAGAGAGCCGAAATCAACGCCCTCAAGCAGAGGCAGTCGTCGCTTCTTGGAAACCAAGCAAGAGCGACGGGGGAGAAAGAGCAGTGGGGGAGATTCAGCAGCAACTCTGTGCCCTAACTTAGAGATCCCCATGAAATTCGAGAGCAACAAGTTGAACACAGAATCACGTCAGTACGCCTTCGCAGTAGCCAGAGGGCCTTGCCCACGACCGGCCATCATAGCGTTCTTGTTTTTTCTGGGTGAGGCCCGGCACTGGCCACTGGGTCTTAGTCCACCCAAGAGCCCTACCTCTAAATTCTCATACAAATAAGAGCTGTGCCTCACTCTCACAACTTCAAATCACCCGAGATTACCAGCCGTAATGCTTCTTCATGAAACCCAAGCACCGACAAACGGTCCTCCGAGAAAAGCTCAGTCTGACCTGCAGCACAGATATGCAAAAATTCATAAAGTGGCTTACCTTCTGGCCACCCAGAGCTGGCCCCTTCATCCAGAAAGCCTTTCCAGCTCCTCATCTAGAGCTTGTTAGAGCGCACGCACAGAAGGGATTCAATAAAAGCTTTACTGGGGCAACTTTGTAGGCCTTTTTGTGTGGAGACGGGCTAGGAGACGGGCCGTGCCCTTTATGATGGAAGATCAAAATTGCCCTCTCAGGGCAACTAGTAGAGTGAATGTCATAAACCCAAGAAAAAGCAAAGAAGCCAATCCTCTGGGCTTTCGATAAAGCCTACTTTCATTGCAGCTGGAGAGCAAGTCTGTGTGATGGGAAAGAGGCGCCACTAGGTCGTGCTCTGATCGACTTGAAACATTCGACGGAAAGCCGATTTTGGGAGCCGATTTTAGATTGGCCAACCATGTGACAGCCCCGGAAGGCAAGCTACACGTTGCGGGCCAGGGCCCGGCTGGCCATCAAGGCCAAAAAGCACTTCTCGGCTGCGCATTGACCCATCAAAATGCCGATCTGAAAAATTTTCAGTCAGGTCTTCAAAAAGTTCTCCTCTGCTCAGAAAGTCGGGTCAACAGAATGAGCCTCTATCCATAAAATCTCGTTGTCAAGCGTTCCATTAGATTGTATTGGAAGGCTTAACAACGACGAAATCGTGTTCAGCCTGTTATTCCAGAACCTTATTTTTAGAGGGGTTACAGATTCCGGAGTTTTTTCCCCCTCCGGTATCTGTGTTGGCTGGACACCTCTGGTTACTCGTGGGAGTGGTTGCTTTGGTGCAAAGGAGTTGTACAACACCTAGAAGGGTTGCCGGACTGGTTTGGATCGCTCAATCAGGTCAGTTTATTTTGTGTCATTCCATCAGCAACAGGGGGGGGTGGACCCTCTCGTAGGGGTACGAAGCGGCGGAATTTCGTACCCCTGGTGGAGGGGGGGGGTCCGACTCCCTCTGCAGGTTTGCGTCCAAAATGTGTCTAGGAAACACTCCTAGATACATTTTGGACGCAAACCTGCAGAGCAGGTCGGACCCCCCCCCTCCACCAAGGGTACGAAATTCCGCCGCTTCGTACCCCTGCGAGAGGGTCCACCCCCCCCTCCTAGTGAGGGAATTGAAAAAATCTTGTTTGCAGAGATGAGCCTTCTTGGTGCATACAGAAAGCTTCATACGATGTTTGTGAGTGTTTCTGTATGGCTGCAACCTGGCCATTATGGTTTTTGAATGACTGACCGGTCTGCCCTCGGCAAAGCACAAAACTGCCGTCTCCCTTTGCATGTGTTGTTCACCCCTGCCCCCCTCCTCTGCTCTTTGCAGGTCGTAGGTCTCCTCCAGGAGATGCTTGTTTTGTGTCCCCGTCCTTTTTCAACTCCTCCAGAGGTAGGTCTTTGCATTTTCGTTAAGGCCGCAGTCTTCAGACTGCGAAAGGGAGTAGCGCCCCTACGTGCCGAGCCTGTGTTTTTTTCTACCTGCCTGACTGCCTCCGAAATTTCGCCCTTCTTGCCTGCATGACTGCCCTCTAGCTTTCGGCCTTTCTGTCTGGCTAAATGCCTTCCCAATTTCAGCCTTTCCGCCCGCCCTATTGCCTTCCTAATTTCGGCCTTTGCCGTGCTCCCAATTTTTGTCTTCCTGCCTGCTCGATTGCCTTCCTAATTTCGGCCTTCTTGCCGCCCTGACTGCCTTCCAGAGTTTTGCATTCCTGCCATGCTGACTGCTTTCCCATTTTGGCCTTCTTACCTATCTGACTGCTCTCCAAATTTTGGTCTTTCTGTTTGCCTCAATGCTTTCCAAATTTCGGCCTTTCTATCTGCCTGACTGACTTTGCAATTTCGGCCTTCCTGCCTGTCCGGTTGCCTTCCCAATTTCGGCTTTCCTACCTGCCTGATTGCCTTCCCTATTTTGGCCTTCCTTCTTGCCCAAGTTTCCTCCTAACGCTTCCTAATTTCGGTCATCCTGCTTGCCCGATGGCCTTCCCAATTTTGTTCTTCCTTCTGGCCCGACTGTCTTCCCAAGTTCGGCCTTCTTGTGTATCTGACTACCTCCCAGAGTTCGTTCTTTCTGCTTACATGCCTGCCTTCCAATTTCGGTCTTCTTGGCGGCCTGACTGCCTTTCAATTTCGGCCTTCCTGCCCGCCCTAGTGCCCACCTGATTGCCTTCCCGATTTCGGCCTTCCTGCCCGTCCGATTGCTTTCCCAATTTCAGTCTTCCTGCTTTCATGTATCATCCTGATGTAAATTAAAGATACAGATTGTGTTTGTATGCATGCTTTTATATGTATTCTGGCAATTCGACTGACTTTCTGTTTGTGTGCACATATTTCTGCAGGTGGCGTTCACGGGTGTGCATGTTTGATATATATTGAGATGCCCCCCCTCCCCCTTCCCCCTACCCCTGACACACCCGCCGTTAAGCAGTGCCTCATATGAATTAAAAACAAAACAGTTATGATCATGAGAAGAAATGCTTCAATTAAATCGATTCAGGGCCATTCAGATGCATTTCTTATTGTGTTTTCGTCTTAGCGTTAATTTACGATGATAGGTACCAAACAATTTATGGTTTTGAAAAAATATATACTCTATATATACATTTTTTTATTTTATTTTTTAAACATCTTGCTAAGCTTAAATAGTCTTAAATAAATTATGAAAATCAATGAGTTTAAAGGTTAAACTATCTATTTTAATGTTTTAAAAACTAAATTTTTTAAAGTCACTTTCCAGTACAAAAGTTTCAATTGTCAGTACAGTCAGTTTGAGCAGCAATTTTTTTTTCTTGGTGATCGTTTCAATCGTTGCGTGCCTTTGCTCAGCCGCGGGACGCGGCGTTGGAGGAAGGGGGCATGGTGCAGGTAAGAAAGGAAGGGAGGAGACAGAAGCAGGTGGCATGCAGTAAGGAGACAAAGCAAAGAGAGAAAGAGAAGAAGAGCTGACAGTGAGTGACGGCCAGAAAGGGAAGACTCTGTTTGTGCAGCATGATGGCTGGAATAAAGCAGACATTCAGATCAATCAGAAAAAAGAGAGAGCAAGAGTTGAAGTAGGCAGAGGTGGCTGTATTGGCTACGGATTAGCCAATCAGAGAAACAGTTTATCTCATGTGCTGCTGCATTCCAGGTTCAAATCCTGTGAACGATTCTTTATCCCGCTTTTCATATGAGAAAAGAAAGCCTGCTTTGGAATCAGTCGTCATAAGCCTAATCGATTAGCAGCAAAGGCTGGAAGAGGGAGAAAATGACTTGAGATGATTTGCATAGATTCGAGACCGTTCTGTATGGACTGCGCCTTTTTGAGATCAAATTGCCTCATGGTAATGAAGTGGCGGGACACCACTTTAGAGAGAGGGGGCACGTAGCGTTGTGAAGGTCTGACAAGCAGTTGTGTCAGGATGAAATGAAGTATGCACACATAATATGCATAGGGCGCATGCATGCATGCATGCCGGGAATTAATTGTGCAGCATGCAGTCTCTATGAAGACATCCGTTGTTTGTCTTATAGAACAGAGATAGCAGAACTACCCATGCATGACAGAACCTTTATCCGTATGTAGGAGCTGATCCCAGCTATGACTAGCTGAGGCCTACATCCCTACGGTTGGCTTGTTCTAGAAACGTTTATCCTAGAAGTCCTACTTCACAGTCTGGTTCTCCTGATAGTCAATCTGGATGCCATGAACACAAGCCGTCTTGAAGCTGTATTGATTGGAGTGGCTACGGGCGTATGCGTTTCCGCTTGGTCCCGCAAGGCAGGCTCATACGTTCTCTCAACACCACCGACCGGCCCATGCCAAGTTGAATGCTTAGAGGCGGTACAGCTACGAGCATTCATGTCACAACTACAATAAATTTTATAGTCACCTAAACTGACTTAAACTTAAGCTAGAACTTAAAATTTTTATAATTATGGAGGATGAGGAGTAAAGTTAAAAAAAAAAAACTACGAATTTTGATAGAGAACAGGAATATAACTTTTATAATTAGGTTGTACGATATAGTATGATATTGTAGGAGAGTACGTTTAATTTATTTGTTATTTCTTCTAATTTCTTCTGTAAAAAAATAATTATTGGTTCATAACTTCACATCAATTATAATGACTCTGTACAGCTCTCCATTTTGCTTGTCCCAATAAGAAGAAAAACAACATCGCCGTTTCTGTTTCAATATTATATCAAACACGTTCGTAACGATAAAAGCAGCGCTCCAATCGACTTGGCATCATCGGAAATAGTCTATTGATTGATTGATTGATTGATTGTATATGGGTCCCAAGCAGAATCCCCGGCGGCCCATGCAAGAGTTTCAACTTCGAGTCCTCCATGTATGCATTGGACTCAGCCTCTCTATTCAGGGCCCCGGCATACCCCCAAAGGAGGTAGATATATGGGAGGACATTGGGAGGACGGATGCGGATACGTATAGACGCGCGGGCACGGCCGGACCGGCAACCGCGTACACGGCCTGGTAGCAATGACGTAAGCTTGCTCACATGCATGCTTGACGACTGGCCGTCTCCCGCGTGTCCATGCAGGTATCTGACGCACTCCGTGCGAATGGCCCGGAAAGCGAAATTTATTCTTGTTGCCCCTGCTTTAAATTTGGAAAGTGCCTCCTCAGCTGAATTGTCTTTCCGGGGCCGAGCTTGGCGTGCGTCAGATCTTCCTGAAACGTCGGACGCAGCCATCCATCCGTGTGGTCTGGGGGGGTGCAAGTTTTGTTAAGTGCCCTCTCAGCTTCGCTTTCCGGGCCACACAGTCACTTGCCGTCTCTGAGACCTCTCACAGTCAAACTGCACAAAAGGATTAAGACCTGTTCCGATCAAAGAGACCAAACATAGGCAGGGAGTGCGTCCTTTTGGAATTTCTGGGCGGGACATGGCCCGAGTGGTCCGAAGAACATTGTGAAGACAGTGAATTAAGCGTCACACCGCGCTGCTCCAGAAGCTCGAAGAAGAGAGAAGGGGTGAGGAAAATCCGAACCAGGACGACAATAATGGCCACCGACGCTTCAGCCGCAGGTTCGGTGTGGAACAAAAACAGTTGGCACTGGTGAGTCAAAAAGGTGTCTTCAGTCGTGTTCTTGGGCTGGTCCCGTCCGAGCTGTTCAATCTCTTGTGTGCCGTCGTTTTCCCCAGTTTCTTCTGATCTGCGCGTCCGTTTTGCTTAGCTTATTTCGATATGCGCGCGCCCTTCGCCTTGCTTGATTGATTTGTGTGGGATCTGTGGCTGTTTGTTTGCAGGGAGGAAAAGAACTACACCAAGTTGGCCATAAGCCTTCTGAATAGCCTCCTGGCAGACTTCACGATCACCGCTTCTGACGAAGAGCCCTCACTGAAGTTCTCCTTCAAAGACGTCGAGTAAGTCAGTGAGAGAGGAGAGAGACATGGCGCATCACGCACTTGCTTGTGTATTACGTCATCGACCGGAAGACTGACAAGGCCACGTTACATGTTTTTGTGCATCGAAACATTTCGTCGGAAGTCATTCGGAGACTTTGAACTGAACCTTTTGTGCAAGGTTGGAAGAATCTGTGAGTAGTCAAGTCGAATTGCATGAGAAGGATCCAACCTCTTACCTTTGTCTGTCCTGCAGAGCAAAAGGAGAGGCCTCGGTGTCGGTGCGCAAGGGCAAGCGTATCGTCGCATTTGAGTTCGCTGTCGGGATGCAGTGGGAGGCGCAGTCGGAGTCCTCCAACGAGACGGCTACCGGAAGGCTGAACATCGGAGACTTTGCAGTAGACTCAGTGGCCGATCAGGACTACGAAGTGTCTCTGACTCTCCTCTCAGGGGGGGCTCTCGGGGAGAGGGCAAAGGTGGGAGGGGGGGGAGGGAGGGCAAATAGAGATTGCTGACTCTCCTCCACTGTCTGTGCAATGATGCCTGCGTAGTCGTCCGCTAGTTGGAAGATTCTCTCATGCATTTGAAGATGGTCGTCCCCTAGTTGGAAGATTCTCTCATGCATTTGAAGATGGTCGTCCCCTAGTTGGAAGATTCTCTCATGCATTTGAAGATGGTGATCGATCCTGTGGTTATGTTTCCATGTCTGCTTGTTACAGTATTTATGTCTCCCTCCAGTTCAGAGTTTTGGGTGTGCGAAGGCAACCTTCCAACATTCCAATGGGAATGGATGCGACTCATCTCTCTTTCCGGGAGAATCATGTTTGTTTTTGTTCCTCTTTGTGCTGTTCAGGGCAACAGAAAAGAGAAAACAGGGAAAACTGACATTACTTACTCTCCTTTGTTTCGTCTCTTTTTCCGAGCACTTTTCATGCCTTCGTTCCAGCCTGTGCAGCAGCGACAGCGCTTTCTTCCTTCTTTTTCATTTCCCCTCTTCCCTTCTTTCTTTGCTCGTTTCTCCATGTGCTCCGGCCTCGGTTTTCGGTTCTTCTTCATTCTTTTGTTTCTTTCTCTCTCTATGTCTGCTTGAAGGAATTTCTCCGAAAGGAAGGCGTGAAGGCCATGAAGAAGCACCTGGCGTGCTTCACAGAAAAGCTCTCCAGCCAGGAAAGTGACCAAGGTGGGTCACTCAGTGAATTAGTGAAGTAAGAAAAGAGTCACTATGGAACTTCTCCCCCCTACTCCTCCTACATACATGTCGTATCCTCTTGTTTTTGAATTGCCATGTATGTGATGTTGCTTCAAATTTGTTTTGCTGCATAATTGAACTTTTGCTTGGGGGTCAGTTTTTAAGCGCTTTTCCTGTTAGTCATCCACATGCTCCCTCCCTCCCTCCCTCCCTCCCTCTCGAGTCTCTCTCCTCTCGTATGCAGAGCGTCTCGCGGCTGACAAGAAGAGACGGGAGGAGGAGGCTGAGCGGATGAGGCGTGCGGAGGAAGAAAAGGGAGAGGAGAAGAAAAAGTTCCTGGAGGAGCAAAAACGGAAGGAACAGCAGAAGAGAGAAGCCGACGCAGAGATGATGAAGAGACAGATGGAGACGGCAGGGCAAGTGGCGGGCCAGGGCTCAGTGTGGAATGCGAACAGCTATCATTGGGAGGAGAAGCCCCAAAGCACGTGGGCAAGAGAGAGACTCCTTCAAATAATCGAGAATGCAAAGGTATGGTCGTCTTCCGGACAGGCAGATGCAAGAGTGTGATGTTTCTTTTCCTATGGAGAGAGAGAAATATCATGAGAGAGTGTTGCAGGTGATCCCTGAAACTTCTTGTGGAGAGACTACCTTCTTTCCTCGCCCCTGCCTGTTTCTTGGTCAGGCCTCTCTCTGTCTCTGTCTCTCTCTTTCTCTTTCTCTTTCTCTCTCTCTCTCTGTCTCTCTGTTGTGTGTGTGTGTGTGTGTGTGTGTGTGTGTGTATGTGTCCGTTTCTCTCTTTTTTTGTTCTTTGGGTGTGTGCGTGTTTGCCCCTCGTCTTGCCTATTCGCACTCACTCGTGCCTTCCCTTCCCTTGTCTTCTTTCAGTTGAGTTTGCAGCCCCCTTCTTCTCCTTCCTCTGCCGACTCTTCCTTTGAACTCTCCCTGCTGGGTCCTGTGAAAGTCGAGGGCGAGGCCTCCACATCCATCAGAAAAGGCAGGAAGATCTGTGTGTTCGACATGAAGGTCAGTCGGTCAACCAGTCAGTCACTCAGATCGGTAGGTAGAGAGTCGCATAGGGTCGCGACCACACACACACACACACACACACACACGCGCGCGCGCACATACACGCACACACAGAGGGAGAGCAGTATGTAAGCGTGTGTATTCTCCTCTGTGGTTTGTTTGTTTGTTCTTCTGGCTGGACGTCTGCAGGTCTCCTGTGGTTGGGCGATGTTTGAGAGGGATGGGACGGGAATGGTCGTGAACGAGTGCAAGGGTTCTCTTGAAGTGAGTGAGTGAGTGAGTGGGCTCTTTGCATGTGTTGTGTGTCTTTCTTCTTCTTGTCGGGCTGGATGGCTGGCTGGCTGGCTGGCTCGTAACACTCTCTCTCTCGATCGATCGATCGATCGATTGATTGATTTGGGTTTTGTAGTCTCAATTTACGTTCTTTTCAAACTCATCTGTCCTCATTGAGCTTCACATTCCAGCTCCGCTTTGCTTCTTCGTTTTGTTCTCTTCCAGGGCAGTGATTCGGTCTCTGTTATTTTCTCCCTTTCGTTGTCTTCCTTTCGTCCTTCCTGGCCACTTCCTCTCTGTCGCTCTCTCTAAGGGTGTGTGTGTGTGTGTGTGTGTGTGTGTGTGTGTGTGTGCTTGAAATCCTTTCTTGTACACGATCACAGCAATTCGGCGTCCCGGCCCTTAGCTGCTTTGTGACATACGTGCGTGTTCGAGCACATGATTGCGACGCAAAAGCATCTGCATGATATAAAACTTCGAAGCGACAAATACGTTTCCCTCACTGCAGCGTCAGGAGTAGTAAATGAGTGAGTGAGTGATGGAGGCAGAGTGATAGAGACAGAGATTGGCGGGGGGGGGAAGACTGAAATTGAATGGATGAATAGTGGATGGATAGAAAGATGAGGTTGCATGCATGGAGGCATGCAGGTGGAGAACTTCACGTCAGAGGATGAGGAGGACGAGTGGGCAGTGAAGGCAATTCCAGACCCCCAGTTCGCCTCCCACAAACACGCAGAGCCTCTGATCGTCAGTAAGTGAAGGAGTGATGGAGACCCCAACGCATAGCTGCCGATTTCTGTTTTCGCGGTCACAAGTGTCTGTCGTCTTCTCCTTCCCACCGCGTGTATTCGAATAGAAAGAATGCACTGCTGTCTGTTCCTTTGAAACCTTCAACGGAACATCAGGGGAGGATCTGTATGGAATGGACTGACTGTGCTGTCTCTTTCGTCTTGAAGGTGTTTCTCTTGTTCAGAAGTCTTTCCCTGAACTCAAAGGCTCTTTGTATGAATTTGTACCTTTGTTCTACTTGAATTATGATCTGTCAGTTAAGCTTTGTTTCCTTTCGTGCTGCATCGGGGGGGGTTTGAGGCATCTGCAGACTGGTTTTTGAGCTTAGAAGTGATTTTCTTTTTGCCTGCAGGCGATTCTGAAGAAGGCTGGAGTGAGTGCGATTCGCGGAAAGTTGAAGTCATTCGTGGAGGAGCTGAAGCAGAGGGGGTAGGCGCAGTAGTTAAAATAAGCATCGGACGGACAGAAGAGTAGGGAGGATCTAGGAAGATACGACTGGGAGAAGGGCAGTACTCGATAGCACGTCAACAATTTCAATATGAAAGAGGGGGGAGCACGCTATAGTATGTCAAATGGTCGACATTTGGTTTGACTGCAATTGAGGTGTCACGGATCTGCTATGTGCGTACAAGGCTAAGTAATCATGAGGCTAGCAGTGTGGTGGGCTAGACAGAGATCTTCTTGATCAGCCGTTCATAGAGGGAGTTTCATCTTAGAGTTCTGACAACAACCACTCATGCCAATCATCCAGCGCTTCTACTGCCTTCCAGGCGCTCTCTTGCTTGGCTACAGAACGCATGCCTCACTGAAAGTATCGTTTAGTGCACAGACGCACGCGCTCATCGATCCTGCGCCCTACTCCGTGCGAATAGCCTGTCGAACGACTAAGTACCATGACAGCCTCGTGGCGGCGCCACGTACAAGCCCTACATCTGCCCGCTCGCCGAGGCCGACGTCCATGCTCGGCTCACACTTTCTTTCTTTTCCTCTCACCATCCATATTCCATCCCCACATCTGCCCACTCGCTCGGTGGGTTGGATAAGTAAAATAAATCCACCAAATCTTAATTCTTTCCTTTTCTCAATTAAGAATTTTTAATTAAGACAGCGTGATCGCATGATAACGATAAAATGGTCGTAATAACGTTGAGCTTCAGTCTTGGATCGCTGAATAAAACTGCAGTCGACCTCCGAAACAGACGTATGGCATTGTAGCTCAGTACACCCTCTTACATACACTGGCTGGAGACCCTGAGCGCTCAATTCCCAGTCGACTGTTCAGGGTACACGCTGGCTTCCAGTTTTGAAGGACCGCAATGCCTCCCATCTCCAGCGCACAACACACTCAGTGTGTTATCCACATTACCCTCCTAGGTTACCCTCTCTACACTTCTAGTTTATCTTCTCACCTCAGGCCCCCCGCTGCGCCAAGGCTGAAATCGCACATAGCCTCCTTATGGATGTGCAACTCTGTGCTTTTTCACACATTCTTGACAGTCGGAAGCAAAAATCTCAGCCCTCTGTGAGCGGTGCCATGGCAATGATCTGCATGGGCGCCAGAGGGTTCAGACACTGCGACGCATAGTCGGAATAAGACGAGTACGACCACACACCCACAAATATGGCCACAAACAACCGGGTTTTCTCTTTCTTCTTTCGATGGAAAGTCGACGGTTTCATGCGAAGTCAACACTGTGACACTGCTCAGAACTCCTAATCGCTAAGATGTGCTTTCAGAGTTCACAGCATGATTGATTTTGATTGATTGATGCCAAACCCTAGGTGGAGTTAGAACTCCCGGGCGGCGCATACATGCATGGGTCTATTCAATTATGCCAGCTGCAAGCTAAGTGGACGACAGTTATTCGAACTTAATCTAATCAATCATTTACTACAATATGGCAAGAAATGATAAAGAGGAGAGAGGGTTGAGAGCGCAAGAGCGATGTGATGAACTTGCGAACCCCCAGATCAGAAAAGGAGGCGGATGCAAAAGGTGGGTCACAACGAGTGAAGCGGTCTGATTAAATTAATGCCAACCACTGCAAAAAGCCTTGTTCAGCAGTCCATTGGGGGCAGACAGAGAGCCGATGAATAAAATCATCTACACACCGGTAGCAGGCTTCATAGGTGCACAGCTTTCTATTAGAGCAACCAACAGGCAGCCCACCTTGCCCGCCCATCGGGTTATATGTCAGCATGCGCAAAAAAGAAAAGATTGAGCTATCCGTAACCGACAGGGCAGAACGGGGAAGGGCAGAGACAGAAGGAACACCGGAGGATGACTTGCTGCACAGGAGGAAGACAAACATACGGCGGGAGGACGGGAAGTCGCGCTGCAGAGGGGTGAGTCTAGTAAGGAGGGGAAAGTGAGAGGAAGATTGCCCATCATCCTCAGAAGCCTTCATGCATTCCTTTGCAACTGTCTGTCTCACCTTGCCTTTGAAGAAAAGTGAGCCGGTGCCTTGTACCTTACGACCATTCTGCCCGCATTGGGAAGAGAGATCGGGCTCGACCCTCAGTGAGCGGACAGAAATCAAATCAGCCCAACGAAGCCGTCTATCTATAGATCTTGTGAATTGTTGGCAGCAGTTATTCTTCCAGGCATGCAACATGGCTGCAGGAATAGTGTATGTTGTGATGGAAAGAGAGTGCCACCAGTCAGCCACGCGGGAGCAGAGAAGGGCTTTGCAAGGAAGAAGACCAAGGATGCAAAGAGAGGGTAGGCAGAAGCTGCGAGCAGACAAATGACCACACCAACGGGCAAACCAAAGCTACAAAGCATCAAGAGCGAGCAGGTCTGTATCCCGTACTGGCAGATATTCAAGGCAGTAGAGCGCTACGGAGGTCCAGCAGGCTCTAAAGACTGTTACCTGCACGTTAATGCTGAGCAGGCCCATGCTCGCAATCAATCCGATTACTCCCCAGAGCATATGGGGCATGGTTCGACGCGCAGTCGATACACTTCCTGCATACTACTGGCTCGATATGAAGTCGACACTCTTACTCTTCTGTTTACTGTGTCAGCGTCATGCATGTGTGTGGATACTTGAGAGAGATTGATCGACCAAACAAGATGTTCTAACTTGATTAGATTAATTTGGTCACACAAACGGAAAGAAATAGAATCAAAAGTCAGTCAGATTTGGGTGTACAGTTCCTTTTCAAACAAAACCGTACAGCTATGATTGCTCCTTCTCCTGTGGATGAACAGAGAGAAAGCAAAGATAACAGATGTAGCTGTAAGACAGACAGCCAAAGAAGCAACACACTCGCATTCACCCTACACACATCCCGGCCAAAGTCATCAGCCCCCAGGCGGCCGTTCCCAAGCACTGAAAACATACAGCCTCTCCTTTTCCTGCCCTATTATCATTCCCTCACGCAGTCACTTCTCTTCTTCTCTTCATTGTCTCTTCTTTTTTGTGTTTGTATCTTTTTTTTTCAGCAATCCCCTCTCACCACAACAAACCCTCAGTCTCCTCACCTCCAACTTCCTTTCCCTCCTCTCCTTCCTTTTTTTCTCTTTCCTTCCCAACTGTCTTAGCCCCTATGACCCATTCCTATCATGAAGACACAATACAGTTAAGATGTACAGAGAGATCTAGAGAGAGATACAGTCAGATATAGCAGCCACCAGACCCATACCGACTTCAACATACTCTCTCTCACTTCATCACCTCCCTTCCTTCCTCCCCCCCAAACAAATTTTTTAACGTTCAACCCACAACCAAAAGAAAACAATCCAGGAGTTCACTAACATGGAGATATGTAGCAGCCGCGGTGCCCCCATAGCACTACTGAGCATTTGGAAACGCGGCATACCTAGTTGCGAGTGAAGACAAAGATCACACACCTCCAGTCACCACAACCAAACCTGTACTCCACAAGATGCTCTTCTTCCTTCCATCCCAAACCTCTCACAGAGCAAAATAACCAAGAGCATCTTCTGCATCACCTGGGCGCGTTCCGTGTAGGCCTGAACACCTCGTGCTTCATTGCAGCACAATCAGCAGAGGCAGCAGTCAGTCAGACTGAGTCAGTCAGTTCAGTGACTTCAGTCAATCAGACTGAATGGTCTCCCTCCTCAAGCTTGTCTTTGTGGACCCTCATCTCCAGCGGGCCTGCAACCTTGAGTTTCAAGAACTCTCTTAAGATAAAGAGAACAGAAATTTAAGAAACACCGCGCTCCATGATATCTGGAAGAGAGTCTCAAATCCGCCATAAATTTTGATTCGAGAACAAACAACACAAAAGAGACGAAATTTTTTTTCTTTTAACGAGTTTTTCTACTAACAAGCTGGCACTACACTTTTGTTAGTACAGACCTTACATATAGTGGAGAGAATTCTCTGTCCAGTCTGACTGTTCATCAATACTACAAAGTTTACGATCTACACCACATCTGCCTCCCTGTGTTGCCAAACGCTCTGTTAATCAAACTGTAAGCTGTGTGCGTACAAGGCTAAGTAATCAATGATATGAGGCTAGCAGTATGGTAGGCTAGACAGAGATATAATTCTCGATCAGCCGTTCATAGAGGGAGTTCCATCTTAGAGTTCTGACAACAACCACTCATACCAATCATCCAGCTTCTACTGCCTTCCAGGCGCTCTCTTGCTTGGCTACAGAGCGTATGCCTCACTGAAAGTATCGTTTAGTGCACGCGTTCGATCATCAATCCCGCGCCCTACTCTATACAAGTAGTCCATCGAGCGACTAAGTACCATGACAGTCTCGTGGTGGCGCCACATACAGGCCCTACATTGCCCTACATCTGCCATGTTCAAGTACTTCCTAGAGTACTTCAATACTTTGTCTTTTCGGGATTCTGATAGGCATCTGCTACGTTTCAATTGAGCTTACGCAGCGTCGTGTTACGACTCGTGTAACCTTATTGTAGAAAAGAGTTTTAAAAGACTAGAACAAAGACTAAGGAGTCCCTATGACTCCTGGTGTGACTCTTTGAGTACTGAAATCTTGTATTCTCCTAGGTATTCTCATAATCTTTATATTCCAGTAGTGAGACATGCTAGAAGTCGTCACTTAGTCCAACTCACAAGACTTGGTTAGTCATGTCATTGCCGTATTAAACTATTTAAAAAAAAAAATTACTCTATTAAACTGTTAATTCAACGATAATTCTACTAAGGACGGGAAAAAGTGTATTCTAGAAAAGGTGCGCTATGAAAAATATACCTGATGCTATACTTGATTTGCACCTATGTACCTGGATGCACCTGATAGGTGCATTTTGTGGAGCAAAGAGATTGTTTTAAGAGTTGAATATTTAGGTGAAGATGTAGTAGCTGACGGGGCCCTCATTGGTGCGTGGTGCCCATGCAGCACCTCTAGCGCTGCAGGCCCAGGGCATTATGTGTCTCTCTTTTGAGTCTCTTATGCGCCGCCAATCTCACATGCTATGAAAAGGCGTGGCGGCGCTTGCAGAGCCTTGAGCCGGGCATTTGAGCGTCGTCGCCGCATATCACTGCAGAAAAAGATATGACAGAGATCAAATAAAACGAAAAACAACAAAGAACAACGATGATCAAGGAAAAGAAAGGGAAATCAGAGAAACTCTCAGTAAATCAGTCAGTGAAATCGAACGGGCACCCCCTCGTATGGAAGAGCCCACTTCGGTTAACCTGGCTAAGTGAGTATCCACCATCCAGCTTCCTTCAATGAAGTGAATGACTGCGGTCGAGTACGGTCCATACTCACGTCTCTTCCACGGTTATCACACAAAGGCAACTCTGATTTTTTGCGCCCACCAGCAGCATCTAAAGGCTCCTTGGATGCAGCAAATCCTGCCGATAGGAGTTCTCCACACTTCTTGTAGAGCAGTAAATCCTGCTCAAAACGTACACCAAAACTCTTTGGATGCAGCAAATCCTGCCGATTAGAGTTCTCTACACTTCTGCAGAGCAGCAAATCCTGCTTAAAACATACATCAAAACTCCTTGGAGGCAGTAAATCCTACCGATGGGAGTCTTTACATTTATTGCAAAGCAGTAAGTCCTTGCTCTATACGTATACGCAGCTCCTTGGATGCAATAAACCCTGCCAATAGAAGACCTCAACGGTACAGCATTGAGAGACTTCAATTCCTGCTATTTGCAGACCACGAAGCGCAAAGATGTCTCCCTCTGTACTCATTCCTGCTTAGACAGCAAAGAGAAAAGACCTCCCTGACTGTATTCATTCCTTCTTGCAAACACAGATCCATCCCTTTGCATCCCCTAAAGTTTCTTCCTGCACACAGTGAAGGGCAAAGATCCCTCTCAGCATCCCTGTAGGTTGTAATAGTTGCTTGCAGTGAGACGATGGCAAAGATCCTTCTCTTCATTCATTCCTTTTTACAGACAAGGAGAACACAGACCCGTCTCTCAGTATTTGTTTCTTTCTTGCAGACAGCGAAGGGCAAAGATCCCTTTCTGTATTCATTCCTCCTTACAGACAAGGAGAACATAGACCCGTCTCTCAATATTCATTCCTTTCTTGCAGACAGTAAAGGGCAAAGATCCCTCTCTCAGCATTCATTCCTTCTTACAGAAAAGGAGAACACAGATCTTTTTCAGCTTTTATTCCTTTCTTGTAGACAGCGAAGGGCAAAGATCCCTCTCTTTATTCATTCCTCTTTACAGACAAGGAGAACATAGATCCTTCTCAACATTCATTCTTTTCTTGCAGACAGCGAAGGGCAAAGATCCTTCTCTTCATTCCTTCTTCCTTACAAACAAGGAGAATACAGATCCCTCTCAGCATTCATGACTTTCTTGCAGACAGCAAAGGGTAAAGATCCCTCTCTCAGCATTCATTCCTTCTTCCTTCACATAGTGAAGGGCAAGGCTCCATCCCTCTCGGCATTCCTGCTTGCTTGCAGACAGCGAAGGGCAAAGATTCCTCTTTACATTCATTTCTTCTTACAGACAAGGAGAACACAGATCCCTCTCAGCATTTATTTTACTTGCAGACAGTAAAGGGCAAAGATTCCTCTCTCAGCATTCATTCCTTCTTCTTTGATACAGTGAAGGGCAACAATCTCTTTTGGCATTCCTGCTTGCTTGCAGACAGTGAACAGTAAAGATCCTTCTCTGCATTCATTCCTCCTTACAGACAAGGAGAATACAGATCTCTCTCAGCATTCATTCCTTTCTTGCAGACAGTGAAGGGTAAAGATCCTTCTCTGCATTCATTCCTCGTTATAAATAAGGAGAACACATATCCCTCTCAACATTCATTTCTTTCTTGCAGACAATGAAGGGCAAAGATCCCTCTCTCAGCATTCATTCCTTCTTCTTTCACACAGTGAAGGGCAACGATCCCTCTCGGCATTCCTGCTTGCTTACAGACAGTGAAGGGCAAAGATCCTTCTCTCTGCGTTCATTCCTTTTTGCAGACAGCGAAGGGCAAAGATCCCTCTCTCAGCATTCATTTTGCTTGCAGACAGTGAAGAGCATAGATGCCTCTCTCTCCATTGAATTTCACTCCTTCTTGCGGATAGTAAAGGGCAAGGCTCCATCCCTTTGCATCCACTGAGATTCCTTCCGAAAGCGACAGATCCATCCTTCTACATGCGTTCCAGCAAAGGTGCAGATCTCTCTCTCTCTGCAGTTATTCCTTAATTCCTGTAGAGAGAGAAGCGTACAGATCCCTCTCTCTGCATTCATTCTTTTTTGTAGATAGGAAAGGGCAGAGATCCCTCTCTACATTGAATTTCATTCTCAGATTTATTCCGCCTCCGAGTCATAGAGAGAAGCGCACAGATCCCTCTCTCTTTGTTCATTCCTTCTTGCGGACAGGGAAGGGCAGAGATTCCTCTCTACATTTAACAACTAGATTTTGATATATTAAAGGGTGTAGGCTGATACATATTCGTGAGTTTAGCTTAATTTTTTGTCAATGAAGGATAATGAAGGGGTGCGCATACCGGGGGTGAGTGGGGTGTTTTTTGCCCCCCCCTTCTGCATAGGAGACCGGCGCTTTTCCGCAAAAAACTCGTTCTTATCAGGGGTTAGAAGCTAAAACTTTGTGTAAGCAGACGTTGTAACAATAGAAAAAAGAACTATAAAACAGATTTTTTATATTATTTCTAGAAACATAGGCTACTATACAAATTTTATAAGTTTTATACCATTTTTCTTACTGTTAAAAAATAATTGCAAAATCAAAAAAATTGTGCCGTTTTAGGGGGGCAAAAAGCACCCCACTCGTCCCCGGCATGCGTGTAGCCTGTCTAAGACCTTATACATATAACACAACACCCTAGGGGCATTGCTCCTTGGGCAAAACGCCTTTATATACAATGTTCTCAAGGCGTAGGCCCTCGGCACATCTCTATATACCACGCCCCCCCCCCCCCC